>JAJKFI010000076.1:6464699-6479235 GCA_029204185.1 Lerista edwardsae
AGCATGTTGTAAAGGATCTGCAAGCATGCTGTGGGAGTTTGGGGGAGGGTCATTTATTAGTAGGATCATTTGGGGGAGGGGTGAGCCCCATATCAGCAACACAGCATGCCTTGTTAGTTCCCCCACCCAAAGAAAACTGACGGTGTGCCCTGAAAATTGTAGCACCTTGTCAGTGCATCATGAGATGAAAAAGGTTGAAAATCACTTATCTAACCTATGTTTGTACTCAGTATAAGACTGAGAGTGCAATCCTAGCTAAGCCTGGAGTTAGGCCAGCACAGTTAGGCCAGCAAAGTTTGGCCGGCACAAGGGACACTGTAAAGTATGTTTGGACCATTCTCGGAGTCAGAGAGGCCAGCACACAGACGTGCGCCAGCACCCAGACGTGACTCCAAGGGTGGTCCAAACACGCTTTACAGCGGCCCTTGTGCCAGCCAAAGTTTGCTGGCCTAACTGTGCCAGCCTAACTCCAGGTTAGGATTGCACCCTGAGATTGCTATAATGGTCAGGGAACCTCACTGGTCTTTTTTCTAGGCTGCCTAAATAAAAACCTGCAAATCTGCTCCAAATTGTTACATGCCTCCCTGCTTCTCCTTGTTCCTCAGCAGGCATCTGTTGCTCTGATGGCAATCTGGAGCAGATACAAGGCTCAATCCTACCCAACTTTCCAGTGCAGATGCAGCCACACCAATGACATGTGCTGCATGCTGCGATGGTGGTGGGATGCAGCTGTGGAGGTCTCCTCAATGTAAAGGAACATTTGTCCCTTTATCTCAGGATTGAAGTGTAGCTGTATCGATGCTGGAAAATTGGATAGGATTCTGCCCACAGTTTTGGGAAAGGGGAGGCACCTCAGGGCTGGGTCAGTGAGCGAAGAGTGACGAGTGACAAAAGAGAGATAAATGTAGACATATAATAGGGATAAATCAATGGTTAAGGTTGACTCCTAAAAAAAATCCTCTTTTGCAGTATTCACTTTGTCTTATAGGAGAAATGGTTTACTCTTGAACTAGTACTACGTGGCTTGATGGACTAAGGGCCAAATCCTACCCAACCTTCCAGCGCTGGTGCAACTGTGCCCATGGGGCAAGCACTGCATCCTGTGGTAGGGGAGCAGTCAAGGAGGCTTCCTCCAGGTAAGGGAATGTTTGTTCCCTTTCCTTGGTGCTGCATTACGGCTGCACCAACACTGAAAAGTTGGATAGGATTGGGACCTGAATTGTTTATTTAGTATTCAAAGACACTCCCCCAGCAAGCTTGAAAAGGCCAAATGCAGCACCCAGTGCAGGTCCTTGGCTCCAAGGAATGGAACCTGAGCCCCACAGTGAAGCCCTTTGAGACATTTTCAGAAAGGGTTCCCACATTAGCACTCGACCAAAAGCCTGTTTGTCTCGTTGGAAGGCTAATCCCTTGATTTCCTTAGGAGTAACTTCCAGATAAGAATGGGTTGGATCATGGCCTAAGCCTTCTTGCTCTCTGTCCTGACAGCTCAGCAACAATACAACCGCAGGCCAGGCCGTGGTGGTGGAGTTGATCCTCACCTTCCAGCTGGTGATGTGCATTTTTGCCTCGACTGACAGACGTCGCCATGACAACCTGGGCTCCCCGTCTCTGTCCATTGGACTGTCCGTCACCCTGGGTCACCTGGTGGGGGTGAGTGTTTCAGCTGTTTCAGTGTTTCAACCTCATGGCTGGATGCATGTGGTAGGATCACAGGTGTGAAGTGACAGCCTCAGGGGGACGCATGGTTGTTGTGATATCTGTAACCCAGCAAAAGGGACGCCATGGAAACCGTCCTGAAGAATGGAGCTGCATATTGAATGCAAACAGCATTTTCATCTAAGTGTGGCTTTGCTAAAATTCTGATAAATGGCAATGCAGGGTTGCCTAACCTCCAAAGAAGTGGCATGTAGGAGATCAGTGGGTGGAGCTTCATGCAAAGGGGTTGGAGCCTCATGTTGACTGGTGAGGGCAGAGGATGGCATCTGTGGCTGTGCCTAGCACCTCGGGGTGGAGGCTGAACGAAAGGGTGGGGTAATAAATGACAAAAGTTCTCAAGCCAAGCAGAAAATCGCTTCCCCCACCCTAGGTTTTGACTCCACACCCTTTCACTCCTTTCCCTGGAGACCAGAGAAGGAAGCTAGAATCCTGAAGCTCTGGATCCAACCAACCCTGAGAACGGGCAATCAAAAAGTCATGTGAGAGAAAGGTGCCATCCTAATTTGTGAACAGCCACCAAATTCCAGGCCAACCAACACAGCTGCAATTGCTCTACAGGACTTTGCCCATATAAACTTCTCCAGAGATTTTAAATCGACCTACTTAAGATCACCAGGGATTGAAAGAGAACACTAAGGAAGGGAGGCAATAGTAGATGAACCAAGAGATGGGAAGAAACCACGGTGAAATTTCAGGACACATTAAAGGCTCATTAAGGGAGGGTGGCACACATCTGTGTTCTGGCCTCTCTAATTCAGAGAGTGGTCTAACCATGCTTTACGGTGTCCCTTGTGCCGGCCAAACTTTGCTGGCCTAACTGTGCTGGCCTAACTCCAGGTTAGGATTGCACTCTAAGATGCCCAACCTACAGTTTTTATATTTCTTTTCCTTTTCCACAGATCTATTTCACTGGCTGCTCCATGAATCCAGCCAGATCCTTTGGGCCTGCTGTTGTCATGGGAAGATTCACCTCCGCTCAGTGGGTAAGAGAAGCCAGCTACCCATTTGGGATAAAAAGCAGGAGCAGAAAAGATATAATGCCAATCATATGTAACAGAGAATTGTTTGAGAATCATAGATCATGTATAGAGGCATGAATTAATGCTCTAGAACATTGTTGGGCCTGTATATTTCAGGAATGTCCACAATGCTATAGCAGTGATGCTGGTGAGGAGAGGATCCAGGATGAATGGCCACTGTCCCTCACACTCTTTTCCATACCGGTTGAGGCAGTGGTCCATAAAACCTGAAGATATAAACCTTAACATGTGATGTTCAGAACCCTCTTGACACATTTGTTCTAGAAACAGCTTTGGCTTCTCTTGAAATTTCTCATCTCCTTTAGTGCGGAGGGCCCTCAACATTTGTGGCAAAACATTGCTTCCACCAGAACGTGGTGGCCGATGTGCCGATCACCCCCTTGAATGATGTTGCTGGGTTTCTCAAAACTCATGTGGCTTTGAGCAGAATATGACATTGTGGTGAAATTTCTGCCCAATCAGGCAAATTCACCTCAGAAACTGAACTGTAGGAGATACTTGATGGCAACTGGTTAGTTCCTGTTTTAGAACTTTGACAAATCTGAATGAAGAAGGCATTGCTCTATTTTTTGGCCCAAATGACCACATGCAAGGTGGGAAGGAGAACTTCCTTGCTAGATACATTGAAGATATCACACAAGACAGCCAGGATTCTGATATGGCTGTGCTGGTACCAGGAGGACGCTTCTAATTCTTGCCCTTTGTTCTCAGGTCTTCTGGGTAGGACCCATCTGTGGAGGCATCCTGGCCTCCCTGCTTTACAACTATCTTCTGATGCCCCACGCAATGAATATGTCCGAGAGAGTAGCAATCATGAAAGGCACCTATGAGTCGGAAGACGAGTGGGAAGAGAAAGAGAAAAGCATGGAAATGGCCTCTCCCTAGGGCTGGAAAAAGCCAGGCCTGACACTGCTGGGGCTGAACGGACACTGACTGTGGACACTGACTCCTCCTCCAAAGAACTTCGGCTAGTGTCAAGGCTTGAAGAGGGAAAAGGGGAGACATTATTTGTTCCGCTGTTCCACTGTGATCTGTCTCAGAAATGATGCATTCAAACAGCGACACCAAGCAAGAATGGTTTCTCAGCTCTTGCGCCCTGCCAAAGACTGCAAGTGCTGTAGAGCTGTTGCAGGGCCTGACATTGTCTTAACATCCGCAACTGTTCGGGGTTTGGGGTCATTTGTTTCGCTACTTCTGATTGACTTCCTATTGGGCCCTCGAACAAATCCCCCAGGTCCACATTCACACTGGGCTTTCAGGGTATGGGGGCAAGGTAACCAGATCTTGTATACTCTAGGTCCAGTCCTATCTCATATATGCACTAATGCTTGCTTCTAGCTTTTTCCATGTGTATACATCATCAATCCATGTACAGCACACACATGAAAAAGAATCTCTTAGGATGGGATGACAGGTGGGCCTACAGTAGAAGAGAAAGATGTTTGACAGCAGATTTGGAGGGCTATAAAGATTTGAATGGAATCTTCCAAAAGCCTGCATATCCAATCTGTTGTTTTAGGCTCATTGGGTTTTCAAATTGGTTTGTGGAGGGAACCTCATTAGGAGCTGAGTGGGCTCATTTCATTTTTGCTTTGGTTCCTCCCTAGCCAAAGCTGCCTTGAGACTCATGAAAACACAGAAGAGCTTCAACTCCATCTCCATTTCATGTTGGTTCAAGCAACTGACCAGCTGAAGACAGACAATCATCAAACATAATGCAGCTTCCTTTCCATAGATATGTTGATAGTCTATCTCTGTGATCTGCTCGACGCTCATGACTCTAGCCTATGCTTATGACAGAGGATGCGTTGAAATTTTTCAATTTAAACATGATCTGGTTTAAATTGGTTTAAACATGACCTGGGTAGCCCCAGAGATGGAGGCTAGGAACAGGAGAGAAGGAGCAATGATGAACTGGTAGGAGTGGAGCTAGGAACAACAACATCTTGATTGCTCCTTCTTGTGACTGGTGCTGGCAGGCATAGTGGACTCAGCCTATGCAGGGAAGTGGCTATAAGAACAGTTCCCACAGTATCCCTGACACCATCTTGCTCTGGCATCATTTGGACTATTTTTCTTGATTCAACAGAGCTTGAGGCTATTAGCATTGCTGGTTTACATAGCAGGGTCTGAGTTCATAGCAGACTTCTGTTAAGACAATCACTTTAAGGCATGTGGTCATAAAGAAAAGGAAATATTTTATGAGAATGCCATTCTTGAATACTGAGAGAGAGAGCGAGAGCGAGAGCGAGAGCGAGAGAGAGAGAGAGAGAGAGAGAGAGAGAGAGAGAGAGAGATTCTATATGCTTTTTTTCTAGCTGGAAAGGGATTTCAGGGCAGAAGAAGGCTAAAGGAAGGCTAGCCTGAGATTAGTAATCTGCAAACCAAAGACAGCTTTACTGGGAAAGCAAGAGAGATCATACCCCATCTGGTTAGCGTACCAGCTATAGCGCCCCCTTCAGGTGCATGATGCTTGTGCAGCATTGTTGCACCTTTCTCCACTTTCCGCAAAGGAAGGGCCTGGCTCCAGAAGAAGCACACGCAGGCCCCCCACAGATGCACCCAGCAGCTTGTGAAGTGGTGCTCTGAGTTCACCGACCTGGCGCCTTAGTCCAGGTGGTTGTTTTTCACTGCTTAAGCATACGCATGAATTGATTGAAAGTGAAGCAAAAGTTGACTTTGGCTTTAAGGGGGAAAAAGCTCAGGTTTTTTTTTAAAGAAAAAAATCAGGAAACCAGTACTAAATAACCTGGCAGTATGTCCAGAGACAAATAAATAAATATTGGCAGGGTGTTGTTGTTTTTTCTGGTTGGTTGGCAACCCAAATAACCTTGGGCACTGAATCAATGGCTGAAAGGGGGAGTACCCCTTTTGGTTCAGTACTGCTGAACCAAAGTCCAAACTTCCCACAATCACTCGTGGAACATCCAAGACATATAAGAGACAAAGGAGCCAACCACCCCAACAGCCCTGAACGAACCGTGTGTCCACTGGTCCATTTCAAAGCATTGCAACTTAGCTGGGAATGGGGGAGGCGCAGCTGTTTTCTGCACTGGCTGGTGTCTCACTGCATTTATTTCCTGCCAAAGAAGAAGACCTTTGTATTTCATGTATCTGTAATATGTTGCACTATTTATTATAATAAAAAGAGAGTGTACAGCAAGAACGACTCAGCCAATGGGATTCAGAAAGGATGGCCTAGTGATGGTTATAGTTCTGGAAAGGGTCTTCAAGTGTGTTTTCCACTGAGCTTCCTACCCCATTCTTCCCCCACTGCCACTGCACTTACATTGCACTGCCCCGTGGCCACTGCCACTGGTTACAGCAGCACACCCAGAAGGACTGCTGGCGACAAACTGCCCATGCCACCAGAAGCCATTTTATAACAGCAGAACTCTGTTCTCATGTTGAAAAGTCCTGCGCACACCGGCCCAATACAAGACAGGATTGGGTCCTTAGAGTGGTTTATATATAAAATATAGGGAGAGTGGTTTTCAGGCAGTCTCCGTGGCTGGATCTGCTTAGCTTAAGCAGCAGTACAACAGCACCATACACCTTCAGACCATTCTTTGATCTCCTTTTCCAAAGGAATCATTCTCTTAGGATCTATCCAGTAAGATTTTCATATTATATCTCCATTTATCACATATGCAAGTGCAGCCTCACAAAGGTTCCTAACAACGGCTTTTCCAAGTTGTCTTGACAAGGTGTCATTGCCCATGGTGTGTCGCCAATACACCTGTTATTATGAAAGTTGCTTGCTTGCTTACTTAATTCAAATTCCAAGCTCATTCCAGTTTCCCTCATTCTCCAAGCTGTCTGGCCTATGGTGCGTGGTCCCTCTGTGACATCAGAGCAAATAAACCAATGGCAGCTAGGAGGGCCATTGTCCCCTTGCCTACCCAGCCCCACTGTGACATCCCAATAAGTTATGAACTGTTATGACATTTAAAGCCCATTGGTATACACCTGTCATGAAATGTGTAATTGGCATGTGCCTGTCATTGCAATAGCCAGGATTTGTTTGTAGAGTGCAAGGACCATTGAAACGTTGACTGATTCAAGTGGTAGAATCTAGTGGAAGGCTAAGAAACCAGATTTGCCATGCAAGTGCATGGCAGGATATTGAGATTTGATTTATTAAAAAATAAACAGAGGAGAGAAAATACCAATCTTTGGGCCGCAAACTGCTATCACTGAGCCAGGTATTCCACAACATACACATTAGCTTAACAGCTAACTTCTTACAATGTTTACAGCATGCTCTGTAAACAGCAGGCTTTTCTTTTTAAGTGATTTGAACAAGCTCTGACATGGCATGAGAACAATATTTTCCTCTACAGTAATCAAGCGTGAAAGTCACATGTTAAACAGCAAACACTAAGAATGGTGTTCCGTCCTCTGAAGAGTGCTCTCCATGCAAAAATCATGCCCCGTTTATATGCTGGTGGGATGATATCCAGCTCAAAAACCTTAGGGGGAAAAAGGGTGCCATTGTCAAGGTAAGCTTCCATGTTAAGCCCTGTGGAGCCAAAACAAAGAGTAAAGCCTCATTCACATGGCAAACTTGGAGGTAACTGACAGATCCTCTGCCTACGCCCACAGAATGGGGTGAGAGAACTTTTTGTATTGCCTTTAGTAAGTAGTCAATGTACAAGGCCCCAGTCCTAGGTAAAGCTCCCATGGTGGAATACTAGTTCTGCGGGCAGAGGTGTCAGCCTGGCAACAGAAATGGCATGCGGCCAGTGTGCAGGAGGCTGGCAGCTGCACTGGTAAGTTGATGGTGGGAGGAACAGGGGCGAGGAGGGGGAGGAACAGGAGAACGTCTGGGCAGGGAAGGGGGCAGGCAGACAGCAGGAGGAGGAAAGTGGTGGATACCATCATCACTGGCATGTGCTAGGATCCTAGTTCCTCTTTCCTCTCCCTTACTCTCTTTGGTTTTGTGCTAGCAAAATGGCTGGTGCAGAGCTGAGGAGACCTATTTGGGCAGTGGAGGCTTGCTCAAGGGTAAGGGAATGAAATGGTAAGGGAGACATCTACGACTGCCCACCCACCATGGGGCACATGCTCTGTTGGCGTAGCTGCTTCAGTGGGCGGGGGCGGCAGTTTAGGAATGGACTTGTTCATCAATGGCTTAGAGAGGATGTAATGGAGGATACATCTATTCACGGCTATTAATAGCCCTGATACCTGCATGGCACATCTGTCCTCGGAAGAACTACCTTCCTTCTGAATCTCAATTGCTGGGGTGCAAACTGTGACGGGAAGGCTATGACTTTCATCAGAGTTGGCTTCTGATTTTAGGGGGAGCTCAAAAAATCTGCATCATCAGTGGGTGCATGTGTGGAGGTCTCACATCATACAGGTTCCCACATCTCTACCAGAAGTAGATGAACCAACCCTACATGTAGCTGTCTTTCCTTGTAGTCATTTCATGTTCCTTTTTGTTCCTTTTGTTGCCTCCCCTTGTTTACATTCTGACTGTAAGCTCCTTAGGGCCCTGCTTTTCTTTCTTTGCAAAGGGCCATGTATGCTGATGACAGCACTAATATCATAACCGCTCCAGGCATTTGTATCATTGTGGAGCATTCAAAGTGTACATCAACATTCTCCTCTTTTTATGTGAACCTTACAACGGTCTTGTAAGGACAATGAACGATATTGTCCTGGTCTTGCTGATGAGGCTGAGAGGGAACTCCTTGCCTAAGGCCACTTAAGGTGAGCCATGGCAAAGGCAGGATTGAGAGCAAGGAAAAGATGAGTCATGCCACAATCTCTCAGTGCTTAGCTAGGCTCCACCAGTCCTTTTTATGCAGTCCTCATGCAGACTTGGAGTGGGGAGAGAAGGGAGAGTCTGACAATTTGAATACAATCCAATTCTCATGCAATCTTTAGTGCAATTCTCCCTTAGTGAAACTGACACATGTAGACTTGTTCTAATAGGTATCAGTGCTTGTCTAAAGTGCCTCATTTCCACAGCAAGGATGGGAGCCAGGATGATGTAGTAGTAGTCTGAGAGTTTGACTTACACCTGGAAGATCCAGGTTCAAATCCTCACTCAGCCATAAAGTTTCCTGGGTGACTTTGGGCCAATCTCTCTCTCTCTCTCTCTCTCTCTCTCTCTCTCTCTCTCTCTCTCTCATCTACCTGTTAACTTGTCACAGAGTCAGCTCTAGCAACTGGCAGCCATATGGCACTTGCCATTTTTTAGGAGCAAGTGAAGGAAGAATGGGGCCAGGCCTTCCAGCCACCAGCCTGGGACTTACACTGGTCTGGTGGCTTCTCTCAGGAATATCTTTCCCAGGCTAAAAGGCAGCAGCTGATTTGAAGGTTTCTATGGGCGCAATCCTAACCTGGAGTTAGGCCTGCAAAATTTGGCTAGCTCCAGGGACACTGTAAAGTATGTTTGGACCACTCAAGTGGAGTCAGGGAGGCCAGCACACAGACGTTTGCCATCCTCCCTGATTTTGAGAGTGGCCTGACCAAACTGTTTGCTGTTCCAATCATATGAACAGCTTGGACAAAGCTGTCATCTAGACAGGTTTTGGGGTATGTTTTGGGGTGTGGTTTTGGGGTGTGGATGGGATTTTGGGGTGTGGATGGGGGAAAGCCCTGCAGGGATGCCCCAGTGGTATGTCCATGCAGTGGAAAGTGCATGCACCACAGCAAAATGGCAGTGGGGGAAGAAGATGGTCCACAGATGCCACTGCATCCATCAAGGAAGCATCCGCTGGGACAGTGGCTTACCAGGAGCCAGTGGGGAGCAGCAACAGACCCTTGTTGCCAGAGGCGCTTCTACAGGCATGCGTTTCTACAGAGGCGTTTCTACAGAGGCGTTTCTACAGGGATGGCAAAGCTCTACGTGTTGCAAGAAGCCTTACCCTGTCATGTAAATCCCTCCTCTCCCTTGCTGCTGTAGCCAGTAAGCAACGCCAAGATTGGCTAAAATGGTGCAGGAGAGGAGTGATTTCCACTGCAAGGTAAGGCTTCTTGCAAAACTTAGAGCTTTGCCATCCCTGTAGAAACGCCACTGCTTGTTGCCTCAGGATTGGTCAGGCGTTGGTCCTTATGTGGGCATGGACCCTTGGCTTGAACCCTACCAGACCTCACCTGTCTAGCAATCCTGCATCTGGAAGCAGCCAAAACACCTGAGTCCCTTCTGAAAGCTATGGAATAGCTTTCTTTTCTTGTCTTTTGGCCAAAGAACTGACGTTTGCTATCTGGCCAGGGTATTCCATCAGTGCATTACTGGAGACCTAATGACATGTCAACCATGCCGTGATGAAAATGCTGATACCACCTGCTCCATAGTAGTTCTTTATGTTTCTCCCCCAGTGAAGGCAGCTAATGTTCGCAATAATCACA
This sequence comes from Lerista edwardsae, assembly GCA_029204185.1. Lineage (NCBI taxonomy): Eukaryota > Metazoa > Chordata > Lepidosauria > Squamata > Scincidae > Lerista > Lerista edwardsae. The sequence goes on from JAJKFI010000076.1 coordinate 6,474,824, forward strand.
GATAACCTTGTGATAAGGACCTGACCTTTGTAATCAGCACAGATTTTGGCCTGCAGTGCTGACTGTGTGTGGTAAGCAAATGAGAACAGGGAAGAGCCTCTCTGGCACACTGAGGGAGAATTCAACACATTCCTAATAAAATAAAATAAAATAATACAAAACAAAAAACGAACATCCTGATATGCCAAGAGCACAATCTTGGGCTTTTTTACTCAGAAGTAAGTCTGTCTGAGTTCGATGTGACTTAGAGCGCAATCTTATACCCCCGTTGCGCTGGCGCTACGCTTTTGTGCCGGCCGAACGCTGTCAGAAATGTGCCATCAAGTGCATCAGTGTCGGTGCTATGGCGTTGGACCGGCGCAAGCAGCAGCGCCAACGCTCGGGAAATGCCGCGACCATCAGCAGCGCCAGCCTTGCGCCAGTCGAGCGTCAGCGGTGCTCAGTCAGTGCAGGGCCTCCACAAGGATGTTCCAGAGACGTTCTGGGGGTGTAAATGGGCGGCACAGTGGGCAGCGACGGGGGCAGTGACATAGGACGGCTGTAGTGCCAAATCCTAAAGCCCATCCCCGGCCAGGGTCGCTCCGATTCGCACCACTCCGGTCCATGTTTCTCCGCACCTGCAAAATAGCAGGTGCAGATTCAAGCAGGCCCATAGGAGGGACCGGGGCTTACGCGGGTGCAAGGGAAAAACCTCCCCTTGTCCTGCACGTTGCTGCTGCCGCCTCCTAATAGACCTTAGGATATAGCCCTGTTATGTCAGCCTTACTGTGTTGGCCTTACTTAGGATTGGGTTGCCCAGGCCCAATCCTGTGGCCTGTAGCACTGGAAGTACATGTGTGCTGCCAGCTCTGGGTGCTGTGGACGTGCCGTAGAGGACGTTTGTGGCACCAGGGAAGAAGGGAGTGTCGATGCTGGGCTTCAGTACCAAGAAAACATCACCAAGGAGTGGCCAGTGGTAAGTTTTGCCGCTGCTCAGCATTTTGGGGTGGGGGAGGGGAGGCAGGGAGGGGGTGGAACTGGGTGGGAGAAGGGAAGATCAGGAGTGGACGGATTGGACGGATTTCTGGAAGAAAAGTCCATCGTGGGCCATAGGCAATGATGGATTGTGCAACCTCCTTACATTAGTAGTAGGCTACTTCAGAGTACTGGGTGCAAGGGAGTGGCAACAGGATCCAAGCATCTTGTTGTCTCATGCTTCCCTGGGGCACCTGGTGGGGCCGCTGTGAAATACAGGAAGCTGGACTAGATGGACCTTTGGCCTGATCCAGCAGGGCTCTTCTTATGTTCTTATGTTCTTATGAGTGTGGAGACAAAGGCAGCCTTGCCATGGTGAATTTCAAAAGGGAAATTCCAAAAGCATCATCATCAATAACCACAACAGTAATCTGTTGACCGCCTAAAACTGCTGCACTCCGATTCAGCTTGTAAGAGAAAGAAAAGATTCCTTTAAAAGTAAGCCAAGAAAAATAAGGAAAAGAAAAATGAGGAAAACATAGAGCAATTTGTTCTTGGCAAGCAGAAAGAAAATTACATAAACACACCCCAATTTGCTCTGAAGCTAGAAATTAGAAGCACACACCCCACATTCGTTACAGTTGTAAAGGCTGCGATTGCTTATTTCTGAGTAAACATGCACAAGAGGCGACTGCATACTATCTGACACCCGCCATACCAGTGAGTTTCCAGGAGAGAAAAATAGTCTCTTTGCCCTCCTCCCATTTTATTCTGGACCCAGAAAGAAAAAGCATTAAATTTTTACATGACATAGTATGTACATGTACCTACTCTACATGACATAGTATGGGTATTTATCTAGAGCTCCTGCATCCCCCTTTGAGAGTCCAATCCTATCCAACTTTCCAGCACCACTGTAGCCACAATGCATTCTCAAGGTAAGGTAATAAATGTTACTTTACATAGAGGAGGTCCTCCCCGACTCCCATTATAGGATGCAGGTCACACCCCATTGGCATGGCTACATCAGCACTGGAAAGTTGGATAGGATTGGGCTCTCGGTTGGCCTACTCAGAGGCTGGGGTTAGCTTAGGACCATCAAGGCTGAGAGGTAGCCGAAAACACAACATATCTTGATTGTTTTGGGTTTGAGAATATGAAATCTCATGAGCTATCAAAGACTGCCAAATACTAAAGGCCATTCCATGCCAGCTATGAAATATATAGTGAATACAAAATGTATTTATTTGAAATATAAAACATTAAATACTACTGGATGCCCAAAACTGAGATCAAATACTTGAGGAATATTTGTGTATTTACTGGAGGGTGTATAACATCAAAACATTCAACATCAAAAGTCAGCTCTGCTCCAGACAGTCACGATCCTGGCCCACGTACTGCCTTGGGAGTAGGATGGCAGACTGCCGCCCCTCCCCCACGGAGACTGTCGCCCTGCACTCAGGAGGAGCCCCTGCAGCTTCATGCGACGTCTTCCAACCCTTCGAAAGGATTCTGACGCCTCCGAAGGACCTTTAAACATTACTTCTGGTTTTCCTCAGAAGAGCCATGCAAGTGATTTAGGCTAGGGGTCATCCCCTGCTAACTGGGCAAGAGGCGCTTTTTCAAGTGGTGTTCCTCTTAGATTTAGCAGGGGGACAGTAATTGTCCCTCTTCACCCCTGCACAGTGTCTTTTCTAGTGGTTGTTGCTGGTGGTGTTCTGCATTGTTTTGTTGTTGTTCAGTCGCTATGTCGTGTCCGACTCTTCGCGACCCCATGGACCACAGCACACCAGGCCTCCCTGTCCTCCACTAGCTTCCGGAGTTCGCCCAATTTCATGTTCATCGCTTTGGTGACACTGTCTAACCATTTCATCCTCTGTTGCCCCCTTCTCCTTTTGCCTTCAATCTTTCCCAGCATGAGGGTCTTTTATAAAGAGTCCTGTCTTCTCATGAGATGGCCAAAGTATTTGAGCTTCAGCTTCAGGATTTGTCTTATTAAGAGGGGATTGGACGGATTTCTGGAGGAAAGGTCCATTGTGGGCTATAGGCAATGATGGATTGTGCAACCTCCTTACAAAGGTGGTGGGCTACTGGTACTGGGTGCAAGGGAGTGGCAACAGGATGCAAGCATCTTGTTGTCTCAAGCCTCCCTGGGGCACCTGGTGGGCCGCTGTGAGATACAGGAAGCTGGACTGGATGTAATGGGCTTTTGGCCTGATCCAGCAGGGCTCTTCTTATGTTCTTATGTTCTTATGTCCTTCCAGGGAGCCATCAGGCTTGACTTCCTGGAGGATTGACCAATTGGATCTCCTTGCAGTTCAGGGAAGTCTCAAGAGTCTTCTCCAGCACCATAATTCAAAAGCATCTATTCTTCGGCGCTCTGCCTTTCGTATGGTCCAGCTCTCACAGCCATACATGGCTACTGGGAAAACCATCGCTTTGACTATGCGAACCTTTGTTGGCAGGGTGATGTCTCAGCTTTTGATTAAGTTGTCTAGGTTCACCATAGCTTTCCTCCCAAGAAGTAAACGTCTTTTAATTTCATGGCTGCAGTCACCATCTGCGGTGATCTTGGAGCCCAGGAAAATAAAGTCTGTCACTGCTTCCATGTCTTCCCCTTCTATTTGCCAGGAAGTGATGGGAGTGGTTGCCATGATCTTAGTTTTTTTGATGTTGAGCTTCAAGCCAATTTTGGTACTTTCCTCTTTCACCCTCATCAGGAGGTTCTTTAGGTCTTCCTCACTTTCTGCCATTAGAGTGGTATCGTTTGCATATCTGAGGGTGTTGATATTTCTCCCAGCAATCTTGATTCCAGCTTGTGAATCATCCAGCCCAGCCTTTCTCATGATGTACTCTGCATATAGGTTAAATAAGCAGGGTGATAGTATACAGCCTTGTTGTACTCCTTTCCCAATTTGAAACCAATCGGTTGTTCCATGATCAGTTCTAACTGTTGCTTCCTGGCCCGCATACAGGTTTCTCAGAAGGCAGATAAGGTGGTCTGGTACTCCCATCTCTTCAAAACTTGCCACAGTTTGTTGTGATCCACACAATCAAAGGCTTTGGCATAGTCAATGAAGCAGATATTTTTCTGGAACTCTCTTGCTTTCTCCATGATCCAGCGAATGTTGGCAATTTGATCTCTAGTTCCTGTGCCTCTTCGGAAACCAGCTTGTACATCTGGTAGTTCTCAATTCACATACTGCTGAAACCTAGCTTGTAGGATTTTGAGCATTATCTTGCTAGCATGTGAAATGAGTGCAATGGTGCGGTAGTTTGAACAATCTTTGGCATCGCCCTTCTTTGGGACTGTAAACTGATCTTTTCCAGTCTTGTGGCCACTGCTGGGTTTTCCAAATTTGCTGGCATGTGGAGTGCAGCACTTTGACAGCATCATCTTTTAAGATTTTGAGTAACTCAGCTGGAATGCTGTCACCTCCACGGGGGGGGGGGGG
>JAJKFI010000076.1:6488922-6502688 GCA_029204185.1 Lerista edwardsae
GTATTGTTCTTTGCAGCATCGCACTTTCCTTTCACTTCCAGACACCTTTGCACCTAATAATGTGCATTTACACCTATTGCAACAAACAATAGGCAAGATTCACTGTCTTATTATCAGAAATTCAGCAACAGGCTGTCATGGATACCTGGCCATCAAGTAGAATGGCATGTTGCCCGCACAATTTAATTGACTACATTGTTTTCCTTTTATGCGCTTCTCTTATCTTATGGATGTGTCTGATTCATTCAGGAGGAAGACAGGTTCTCATTTGACTTCTCCCACACTGTGGCCAGGCTCCAAAGAAGACATGGTGGAGAGAACTTCATGCACAGCTAAAGGTTTGATTGTTTGACACAAACAATAGTTTGATAGTAGCTTTTGCTTTCTCTTTGTGGCCTGGATTTCTGAAGTCTAGTACAAAGCTAGTCAACTTTCCAACATTAGGGCTCTGATCTGACCTTTAATAACTGGGTGAAAGAGGAGAATAAACAACGTAAGAAAGTCTAATGCAATTTAAGTATGGTCTTCAGACCATTATCTGAGTCACAAAACACTCGAATGATTTTTTTTCTTATATTTATATTTCATTCTTCATTCAAGGATATGTAGAATATTTATTAAAAGCCTAATAAAGGAAAAGGGGGATAACAAAACCAAGTGAGCAAGAAAACAATGCAAATGAAATTTGGCAAAAAAAGGGTTACTTATTTAACTAATTATTCAATCTGCAATCATAAGAACGGCCAGCTGATGGCGCTCTGGTACTATTGAATCTCATACAAGTGTTATAACTCAGAGCTAGCTTCCAGGGAGTTATGAATGAGCTTATAAGGTACAGAAACATTAAACCAACATTAAATTTTATGGGTTTTGGCCAATAACGGATTCTTATCTTTCTATTTGATGATTGGACCACCATCATGTTCCACTCACAGTCACAGTGAGTGGAGTTTTGTGGGCTCTCCCCTATACGAGAAGCTCTAGATCCGTGATGGCGAACCTATGACATGTGTCAAAGATGACACACTGCAACATTTGGGGTGACACACCAGCAATCACCAATACCTGACAAAAACTGAGGGTGCAATCCTAAACTTAGTTAGGCCGGCATAAGCTAAGTCAGCAAAGTTTGGCCAGCACAAGGGACACCGTAAAGTATGTTTGGACATAAGCCATCCTCCCTGACTCCGAGAGTAGTCCAAACATGCTTTACAGTGGCCCTTGTGTCGGCCAAACTTTACTGGCTTAGCCTTAGGATTGCGCTCTGAGTTTGTTTTACTCATTTTTCATTTTTGTAATTATTTAATGTTTCTTTATGTAATATATAACACCACACATAATTGGACTATATTTTTTTGTTCAAATAAATGGATATAAATAATTGTTTCTCTTTTGTTTGGAAGGTGGGGTTGACACACCAGCAGAGTCAAGTTAAACATTTTCCTAAGTTTTGACACACTAAGCCCAAAAGGTTTGCCATCTCTGCTCTAGATGGCTGAAGAGAGAGGGGGCTTCTGTCTGCTTTGGGAGTTTACCATTCAGAAGGAAGGATTTCAGGCTGGCCAGTGCTTGGAGTAGTGCCAGCCACCTGACCACTTTGGCCAGTCTCCTTGAAACTTTATCTCAGCCTTTTTTTCCAGCCTGGAAAGGAATTAGTCATAACCTGAGGCATTCCTGAGTTTTTCTGTAGGAAGTGAGTAGTAAATGAAGTTTCAGCACACAATGAATCTCTGGAATGCTTTGGAAGATAGAGGCAGAGAGCTAAGATGCCCAACGTTAGGAAACACAGAGTCATACAGAGAAAGCAGGCAGAACCCCGCAGAGAAGAACAGACACACAGAAAATATAGCAATTTTATGACACTAGTTTTTAAGCAATTCCCAAATGGATGAAGAAGAAAACTAGTCTTTCCTGCTTCAATACAGAACCAGCTGAATTTGCTCCAAGCAGAGGCTGAGAGTTTTTTCATCATGCTGAGAGTAAACAGTAAGACTTGCCAGGTCCTCAACTGGACCTACTGTCTGGTAAAATAATATCTTGACACTCCTGTAAAAGGATGGACACACCTTTGTATGAACATGAATAGGAATATGTGTGATGCCGCAATCCACAGAGGCAGTGATGATGGCTGTCCTGAACAGGTTAGGTCTTAGGTCTCCATGCCTCTGCATGCATAGAGATTATTTAGGTTGATTCTGACTGTTGGTGGATCTAATAGATTTGGAAAATGCCTTAGAAGAGTTTTCTGCTGATGTTTCTGTCTTTCCTGCTGAAGTCCTCGTTGCCTCTGAACAGGAAAATGACTCAGGGCACAATCCCGAAGAGCAAATGGGCCGGCACAGGTCTCTTGCACCAAATCCAGACTCTGTGCCAGCCGGTGAGTTAGGGAAGTGCCAGGTGAGTTTGGCCGGCCCTGGGGTGTTGGAGAGGGCAAGAGGAGGCCAGAAGGAAGGTGGTGGGATGAGGGCAGGACCATGGGCAGGCCTGGCCCGGGAGGAGGATGGAGACAGGATCAGGCTCTTAGGCCAGATCCTAACCCCCAGCCCTGCCCCGGTCAGCCCCGACCCTGTCTGCTCAGATTTGTGCCAGTGACTTCACTGGATGTTATGTGACAAAAGATACAGTAGATATGATTTTGGCTATCATAAGAACATAAGGGGGGGGAAGCCCCGAGTCAGACGAAAGACTGATGATGATTCTCACCAGTGATGATGATGATGATGATGATGATCATCATCATCATCATCATCATTTTCATTATAAAATATTTTTTTAAAAAAATGTACATCTCACATCCATAACTGTTTATAACAGTTCGTTTCAACAAAACTGAAATAAAACAATGAATACATTTTAAATGATGACTGTAAAAATAACACACAGATTAGCACAGCAGCCAGAAAACAAATGCCATTTTTTCCCAAGGGAAGGAACTACTGAGCTAGAATGGCTATTCTTCCATCCCTATGAATGTGTGGATTCTAATCAAAGGTATACATACAGACCCAATGATCACATCAGGAATCTGGCAATATTGAAACCTGCTTAACAGAACAGCATGAGGTGCAAGCATTCGACACGGAAAACTGTAAATACACAGTGAGGTTTCCTTCCATTATGTGCACACACACCCCAGCCTTATGCTGATGATGGGCAAAGGAGTGGGTCACTCAATGCACTTGCATTTCTCATCCCTTCCACCTTTATAAACAAAGAGCAATCCAAATTATTAGTGTGAAGTCCTAAAAATGGCTCAGGGAGGGGTTGGGGAGGAATGTTCCCAGCAGGATTGTGGTTCAAAGCAAAAACATTTCCAAAACTAATATTCGGGGCTGGCAATGTAATCCAATCTGAAAACAAGCAACCATGTAGCCCGCACTTGAGTTTCCGTGACACACCTTACAACACCTCTCTGTGTTATGTTTCTATATAGGTTGATCCAGACACCTTCGTTTTGAATGGCTCAGTTGTGTTAAAGCAGATAAAGTGCCTTGCTGCTTAATCATGTCAAGCTATGGTTCAATAAGAATGGTAAAAACAAGACATTTGCTCTGGAAACAAGACATTTTACACCTTTGACAGATCACACCTTAGCTGTGGTCACCTTTTTTTCTGCTGTAGGCTTCTTGACATGGGCACAAACACTTGCTCTTTATATTATTTTTGCCTTGTGCCTTGGCGTGATTGCAGGAGGCACCCAAGAGAGGGGAAAGAATGCTGTGCACACTTATTGGGAAGACCTAATGCCACTTGATTCATGATGATTATCTGACCTGATTAATGGGCATTATACCTGGCACAGCCTGCTTGATGCTATTTGAACCTGTTAATTAAAAGACAGACAGAAATGCTGGTGGGGAATAATAAAACATATTTTGATCATCCGGGTTCTGTAAATGGGACTCTAAGTAGGGATACTGATTAGTTTGCCGAAGATCCTCATAGATAGGGCAGTGTAAAAGATAGGGCAAGTGAGATTCTCAATGGCTCCTTTGTTGCATATACAATCATTCTCTTTGCCACCTACCACAGTATTATTAAAGTGGGCTTTTAAAACATTAGAGGGTAAAACATTGCACCTTGCTATTGTAAAGGCCCGCTGTGCCTGTGGATTCTCAATTACATATAAGTACCTCGGCCTACAAGCATAGATTAGTGGCAATTGTAAATGCAAAGGTGAGCATACGTTCGACGCCTTGGTGAATAATTCCTGCCTCTCAGTGTCAAATAACCTGGTCAAAATGGTATTAGATGCACTGGGTAAAGACTGCACCAAGAGTATCTGCAGAGAGGCCCACAGATTGTATTTTGGTTGCACAGTGTCTGATATGATAGCTTTGAGTAGGGGTGCATGTTCAGCTGAATAACACACCTGGAGCCAGTATTTGAGAAACCTGGCCCAGGCTAAGGTCTTGAGATGTGTTTGTTTTGTCTCCAAACATAATGAATGATGAAAAGAAACTTCAGCCAAAACTGCAGAAGCTGGGATATTTGGAGAATTGAATGTGACATCTTTATGTTTAGATATGTTTATACCGAGGTGTCAAACTCAGAGTGCAATCCTAAACTGGAGTTAGGCTGGCATAAACTAAGCCAGCAAAGTTTGGCCAGCACAAGGGCCACCATAAAGCATGTTTGGACTACTCTCGATGTCAGGAAAGATGGCTCACATCTGTGTGCTGGCCACTCTGACTCCGAGAGTGGTCCAAACATACTTTACCGTGGCCCTTGTGCTGGCCAAACTTTGCTGGCTTTGTTTATGCCAGCCTAACTCCAGTTTAGGATTGCACTCTTGAGTTTGACACCTTGGTATAAACATATCTAAACATAAACTAACTCAGTTTAGGATTGCGCCCTTATTGCATACAGTGGGCTGAATAGAAGTGGGCCAGAAGTGACATCATTAAGCAGGAAGTGATATCATTAACCTTGTTAAAATTCATTGAGTGGTACACAATGCTCCAGGCTCAGTGAAACCCCAACTGATAATTTCAGGTGCAAAATAAACAAATAAACCACTCTACTGACTGTGAAATATGTATTTATTTTGTGAAGCAGTGAAAGAAAGGCTGTGGAAGAACTCTTGAACCTCCTGTAACAGCTGCAAATGCCTGGATCATCTGGAAACAGCATACAAAAGAAACATATAACTATCCAACAGAGTATCTGTTTCTATGCTGCCATTCAAATCCCAAGTCAACCACTCAAACAGTGTATACCCTTTGGGCATACCATTCTATTGCAACCTCCCATCCACTTGCAAAATGGAAATTAAAATCGCTGTTATTCTTCGTTCGTGAACAGATGAGATATGGATGGAAAAGCACTTAGCACTCCATGGAGGGATGCATAAAAGCACAGCAATAAACATTTAGGCTCCAATCCTACATACAATCCTGCTTCTGAGTACATCATCATCGTGATTGTACTGTTAGGCTCCAATCCCAGGCAAGCCATGCACTGGAAGGCCAAACAGAAAACGTGGGAAACTCTCATGAATATGAACCTTCATGGATTGTGTCATCCCAGGACCATTGTTATCTGATGGTGTTGCCCACTAGAAAAAGGTCAGGAATAGTGGACAAACTTGCTTTGGAAACACTGTCTAGATCATGACTGCCCATCACATGAAGCTGCCTAGTTCTGAGTCAGACCATGGGATCACCTAGCCCAGTAACTTCCCCTCTGACCGGCAGTGGCTTTCTAGGATTTGAGATACATTTTTCCCCAAGCACCTGCCCCTGGAACGTGTTGGTGCTGAAAATGCCAGGGATCAAAATTACCATTCTTACCAAAATTACCGAATCTGCTTCCTACCATTAACTGCCCTGGACTTTGCTTCTGTACTGCATTTGTTTTCCTCTACTACTTTTAGGCTGTGCCATCCTCCCTGACTCCGAGAATAATCCAAATGTGCTTTACAGTGGCCTTTATGCTTGCCAAATTTTAGTGGCCTAACTGTGCTGGCCTAACTCCAGGTTAGGATTGCGCCCTTACTCAATTGAATTGGATTTTGTCCTATGGTCAGAGGCAGATCTAAGGGAAGGCAAAGCTCTAAGTTTTGCAAGAAGCCTTACCTTGCAGTGGACATCACTCCTCTCCTGCACCGTTTTAGCCAATCCTCACAGGGAAAAGCAACATCTTGGTGTTGCGTACTGGCTACAGCAGCAAGGGAGAAGAGGGATTTACATGACAGGATAAGGCTTCTTGCAACACTTAGAGCTTGGCCGTCCCTGTAGATCCACCTCTGCCTACGATATGGAGGTGCCATTTGCGACCCTGGACACCAGGTGCCTCAGCTACACCACTGTTGTCTCGTAAAACTACAGTTGCAACTTCGCTAAGACTCGCGTCTTCTTTCCTCCATGTGCTTGATTTCCTGTGGCCTCATGCACCGCCCCAAATGGGCATCAAACGTGACCTGCAGAGCTGACCTTAATCTGACCCATGCTAATTCAGCTACCAACACAACATGCATGGAATGACGTCACACGATACTTGTGTAATGTAGGAGATCTTCATTCCCTGGAGCTGAGAGTCCCAGCAACATTTCCTGAGCGATCAAAATCAATTAACAAGACAAGCGTGAAAGATAAACAGACTTGTCAAAATTGTGTTCTTAGTGATGCATGCATACCACCTGAGTACATGGGGAGAGGTGATTGCGAGGGAGTGTGAATAAATGAGCATTATTTCATGAGCAACTGGCTTTCACCCGAGAACAAGCTTTGTTTGGAATCATTAAGCTTGACACTGAGTGGAAAGATCTGGGAGTCCTTACCGATTTTTTTTAGAACAAGAGTGCAATGCACCAAAGATTTCTGGGAGGCAAATAATGGAAAAAGTAGTCGGAAAGGAATTGAACATAATAGTGATACAACCCAATCCTAGGCTGCCTATACACCACTGGAACTAGCATTCTGGTGGTGCAGGCACTTTACAGACACCACTCACTGTCGGGAGCAGCCAGGCCACTGCTGTAAGTGGTGGTGGGTGGCCAGCAGATCTGTTGCATCCCCTGCGCTTGTTTGTCAGACCATAGACCATAACAGGGCAGGTACGGTTTTCTGTGAGCATAGAGGAGCAGGGCAAGGGGAGTTTCTAGGCACCAATGGATGGAGAGCAGGCTGGAGGGAGTGGATCTCAGCAGCAAAGGTGTGTGCAGGATCCTATCCCCCTTTGTGGGCTTGTCCCCCCCTTCTCTCCTTGAATGGATTCCAGCTATATAGCTGGCATAGGTCCGAGGAGACCCATAGACCATCACAGGTATACATCAAGGTAAGGGGAAAATATATATTTTTTCTGATCAGCCCTCCCCCACAATAGCACACAGTAACACCACTGCATGTTTCAGGGTAGTGCAAGACAGGAATGGGTAGTTTGGGTAGGAACTGTTTCAATTACCTGCTCTAGGTAGGCTGCATCACATTTTTGTGTCAATGCAGAGGAGCCACCTAGGCTTATATGGCAAAATACCATTTTACCAGCCAAGCAGAATTAATTCTTAGTTTAAAGGTAAGGTAAAGGTTTCCCCATGACCGGATGGTCTAGTTGTGACCGACTGTAGGGGGCGGTGCTCATCTCCATTTCAAAGCCCGTAGAGCCGGCGTTTTGTCCAAGGACAAGCTTCCGTGGCTGGCATGACTCTACACCGTAGCGCACGGAACGCCGTTACCTTCCCACCGAAGTGGTCCCTATTTATCTACTTGCATTTAGGTGCTTTTGAACTGCTAAGTTGGCAGGAGCTGGGACAAGCAATGGGAGCTCACTCCGTCACACAGTCTTGAACTCCCAACCTTCTGGTTGGAAAGCCCAGCAACAGCGAATTAACCCACTGCGCCACCACGTCCCTTAATTCTTAGTTTGCATTCTTATAATAAACATTTTTTTTCCAGCGCCACTAAGACACTTACACCCTATTACACTGGGCCCACTTCTAGTGAACGGAATGAATTTGTAACCGTTATTGGATGGTTTGGCCACATTTGATCATTCCCTGCACAAAGTAGAAAGAAATATAATGGAAGTGACAACCCATAGACCTCTGGTTTTTCTGTCTGATGATCCAAGGCTCCCTGGCTCATCCCATGCCCCTCTGTGCCTTCACAACATTTCAGGGTGTTTCTGCCTTTAGGGCAGTGGTTCCCGACCTTTTTTTGGCCATGCCCCACCTAAGCATCTCTAAAATCCTGATGCCCCTTCCCCCAGTGACATATAATTCTTATTATTCAAAAAGTGAACGTGGAGTATTATTATTCAAAAAGTGAACGTATTATTATTCACGTGGAGGAAGCCTAAAAGGCCATTAACTTGTTTTCAACAGGGTTCCAAAGAACATGGCATCCATGAAAGAGAAAAATAAAAGATGGCGCGGAAAGAGGGAAATTTAAAAAACATTCTTAGCTTAATTTATAAATAAGATATAAGAACAATTAGCGGGCTTTCAAATTCACTGTTAATAACTCAAAAAAATAAAAAAATTCACTGTTAATAGCTCATTCTCAAATTGCCCCCCCTTAAGAATAAATTTGCCCCCCTGTGGAGCGTGTGCCCCACATTGGGAACCACTGCTTTAGGGCTTGCCCATTGTGAAGATGTTTTGTTTCTGGCGCAGAAATGCCTTGGAGATAAATGTGGCTGCGGCTCAAACAGGTTGGTCAAGGATGCGTATCAACTGAAGTTAAAAGAGGGAAAACTTCCTGGACACCTCAGCAAAGCCGGCCTGGCGTTTGTAGCCAGCTTAAAGCTTTTATCAAGGAATGGGAAGCTCCGTTTCTGTGCTAGTTCCAGGCTCACTTCATATCCTACTTTTGGGGGGCTCTGAATGGAAAAGGTTTCCTCTGTATGTAAATGAACGCAAAAGGGTAAAATGAAAGAGCAAGTTTGCAAACATGCCAGACCAGATTTTGCCATCCTAAAACACAAGCTATAACATGGATCTTGCATGGCTGTACGTCCAAAGGGGGGTGTCATTTGGGAGATCACCCAAGATTTCTTGATTATGATGCGGGAATGATGATGCAGAATTTGTGTAGCTGGAAAATTGACCACTAAGGAGAATATCAAAGAGGAGCTCTCAGTGCCATGACAGCTACCATGGTGGCAGAGAAAATAGTTTCCAACTTGAAATATGACAGCTATCATTTTGTACAGCTGCATTTTCTGCCATGGACAGTGAAGCCAGCAATCTACCTTTCTTTGGGGTTCTCTTTCTTGCGTCCCTAGCCATGATTGTCTTCCTTGGCTGAGATTCTGCTCTCAGCTGAACTTTACCACTCCCATCGATCAATCCCACAAATTGCAGTGGCTTTTGGCTTGGCCATCAGTCCCTTGGTCCAGGCAGCTGACCAGTGGCCATATCAGTAGAACTGAATCCACCCTGCAGTGACCATTGCCTTCTTGTTGGGCTCACATACCTTTTCCCTGCATGCTGTCCTCTCCTTTGTATCACCCTTAACGGGTGCTATGGCAGGGTGCTATGGCAGAATGGGTGCTATGCTCTAACTGGGGCACCAGAAAATTTTCCTTTTCAAAATGTTCTCATAATCCCACATCACTGATAGTTATATGGAAACTCCATTCTTAGGGCGCAATCCTAAACTGGAGTTAGGCCGGCATAGTTAAGCCAGCAAAGTTTGGCCAGCACAAAGGACACCATAAAGTATGTTTGGACCACTCTTGGAGTCAGAGAGGCCAGCACACAGATGTGCACCATCCTCCCTGACTCTGAGAGTGGTCCAAACATGTTTTAAAGTGGCTCTTGTGCTGGCCAAACTGTGCTGGCCTAACTGTGCTGGCCTAACTCCAGTTTAGGATTGCGCCCTTAATGGCATTCTACCTTTGAGATGCTGGAGACAAACCAAAAGTGATGCCCTTCGGCTTCATGTTCTGCCGGTCAGCTTAAAGAGGCAGGTGGTTTACTTTTCCACAACTGTGGGATACCATCAGAGCATTGTTTGTCACGTGGACTGTCTAGGTCCCATTGCCATACACTCAAAAAGTTACAGGTAAAGACAACTTGTCTGATCTGTGGGTCCAAGTATTTTGAGAGTTCTGGCAACTTTCTCTGTGCAGTGATACCAGGAAATAAGATTATACTGCACAATGAAAGTTAAGTGATCTGGATTACAGTAACAGGCCAGACTGGTTTGTAGACTGGTTAATCCTTAGCATGCATCAAATGATTTCAGATGTCAAGAGGCATTTTAAATCTAACACCTCAAAGGCTGCTGTCCTGCCAGCTTCTGAAGAGGTTGCCGAGATATCCAGATGAAGTAGCCATTATTCTTGTTCATTATTTGGGCACCATCTTCTCCAATTGGCCAGTAAACAAAGCACCTGGCTCATGCGATAGGGAAACCCACCAGATTACAAGAGCAGGAAATCCAGGGACTCGACTCTCACATCCACACCCATATCCAATTCCACAAGGGAAATTCAATGAACACCTGCAGGCTATACAAAGCAGTGAGCATATTTGCCCATCAGAAGTGATGCTTCACAGGGGACTTCAATGCTCACCTGGCTGCAGATGTGAGTGCTGGGACCAGGACCCTGGACCGCACGAATACGTAGGGAAAGCACCCAGAGAAGACACGTTGCATTTTTGCTTTATTTCTTTATTTCATTGTCTGCAGTACCTTTTAACCCGGTCTTTCCCCCACTATTCTGGGTGCCCAAACATAAGATCCAAATCCAGTAACGTGAAGCAGTGAAGCAATAAAACAGCAAAAAATTTACAAAATATAAGCAGCAGCACACACTGCCATAAAAGCATCAGCAGAACATGAGACAGACAGACAGACAGACAGACAGACAGATATAAAGTGACAGCACAGAAAAACATAAGCATCAAGGTGTGCCGGGGAGGGGAGGGGAGGGGAGCTTGGCTGTAAGGCTGCATCCAAGCCCCTGTCCATGGGCTGCAGAATCCCAATTTGGGCCGCACTGCTTGCTTGGACCTGTGCCTGCTATATAATGCAATCTATCGTTACATAGTATTATATAGAGCAAGCCTATGGAGGTGGCTGGCGCCTACCCTGGGACAAGGGTGCGAACGTGCCCTTGCACCGTGGAGGCTCCAGAGTAGTCCCAACCTGCGCTGGATACAGCACAGGCCCACCGGCCTGTGTGGTTCCGGCATAGGTTAGGAGTGTGCCTCCAATCTGGCTCCTCACAGGAATTCCACTTAAGAAGCTGTTCCAGGATCCTTCCAGGGACTGACTTCAAGACGACTGCTCTGTCGTTTCCAGAATCTTCCTTTTTTCAAGTCAGGGATGACATCTGCTCATCCTCAGACCCCTGGCACCTCACCCATTCTCCAGGAGTTCTCAAAGACAGTGCCTCCAAAATCACATCCACAAGCTAGTCCTCTGATTTGTTAACCATTGGACATTCAGAATGTGGCGGGAGGGAAACATCTTTGGATACATCTTTGTGAAAGGGCAGGTTCAGCACACAGAAGGAAGTGGTTTGGGGCCCTATCCAATCTGGTGCTGAGGCAGCCAGGCCAACAGGGGATGCACTGAATGCTGCAGTGAGGAATGGGGGTCAGAGAGACTTCCTCAAGACAAGGGAATATTTGTTCCCTTCCCTTGGGGCTGCATTGTGGCTACATCAGAACTGAAACGTTGAATAGGATCAGAACTTTGGTTGTGTTTCATAACGCAATGCCATTGTCAATGTAACAGCATTTATGTAAGCATTGGAAATGCTTACATAAGCAGATCAACTGGAGGTCATGATCCTAGAACTAAACTGAAACTATGTCAAGACTGATTTTATCACGGAAACCACAAAGAATTTGGGGTTACGTTCCTGGCCAGGATCTGATATGCACCTTTTTATAGATGTGAATAAAAATAACATATTTAATCAACTACAGCGCACACATAAAGTGCAAGCATACTGTTTAGAAATGGGTTTTTTGTTTTTTATAGGGAGGAATTACTGCAAAAATGTGGAGAAGGAACACCTTCGTCAATATCATGGGATTTGGCAGGGCTCCTGTGAGAGAGGAGTTGTGCTGGGCCAGCTGTTTCTTTGGTGGGAGCAGAGAAGCCATCTATCAGCCAGCAGGAAGGCAATCGTGTGGCCAGGAAGAAAGACTAAACCACGAAAGTTCCATCTGTATGTTGTTGTAGTTCTTGAAAGATAGAACTTCTTTGTAATTTGTAAAAAAAAACCCTGCAGGTTTAGAGAAATAAAGCCTGCCTATGCAAACCGCCTTGATTTAAAGCCAGAGGAGCAATCTAATGGCCAAAGAAAGGCAGTATATAAATACTATTATTATTATTATTATTATTATTATTATTATCTAGAGAGACGTAGGACCCGATCCTATGCATGGTTGGCCTGTGTTGTGCAGTGGTGACAAGCAGCTTCTGTTTGTTGCATCTTCATGGTCTAGCTGGCAGCCAGGCAGCATGGAAAAGGATTTCTTTTTACTTACCTACTGTGCCACGCTCTGGTCTCTAAAGAGCCTGTCTGAATCTACACCAAAGTGAGTCCCAAACTTTTTCAACTGGTGGCTCTCTTGACCTACTGGGCCATTGTCCACAACGCCCCATTAGGGCCACCATCCTATACATCAGTGCTCTTGGAGGTCTTGGACTCTCCTGGAGTTCGAGAACCGCTGATAAGTACAGGGGCGGGCACAGGGAAAGGGAGGTTTGCTCCAACATCACCACAGTGATCACAGCACTGCGGGGACCCAGGGGCATGGAAAGGGCCATCAGAGGGCAGGGAACCCTTTCGGAGGGTGCTGGAGGCTTGCAGCCCCCTTCGTGACCCTCTGCGCTGCAGAAATGAGCTCCGATTTGCAATCAGATTTGCAATCGATTAACAATTGCAAATCGGAGCTCATTTCTGCAGCGCAGAAGGTCACAGAGGGGGCTGCAAGCCTCCAGCACCCTCCGAAAGGGTTCCCCGCCCTCTGATGGCCCTTTCCATGCCCCTGGGTCCCCGCAGTGCTGTGACCGTTGCGATGATGTCAGGGTGCACATTCCTGGGCCACTCAAGGGGAAATGGCCCTTTTTAATGTTCAGTGGTGGGTTGCGACCAGTGGTGGGGTTCAAATAAACTAACAACCAGTTCTATGTCCTTCAGGGCAGCCTTCAGGGCGGCCGCTGCCTTTCTTCCCTCTCCCAACCTAAAATTAGCACCCGGTTCTGCAGAACTGGTGAGAACTGGCTGAATTTCACCACTGGTTGCGACCCACCATTTTGAATAGCACTGCTATACATTTTATAGGATCACAAGTTTTCCCTGGGGCTCCCCTGGCTGGTTTCCACTGCTCCCTGGGGAGCCACAGCTCACAGTTTGGGAAGCACTGATCTGCACCATCTCTTTTGCTGGTGTAAATTCAGTACATCCAAGTGAGTGTGGGCACAATCCTAACCTGGAGTTAGGCTGGCACCTGTTAGGCCAGCAAAGTTTGGCTGGCACAAAGGATACTGTAAAGTGTGTTTGGCCCACTCTCTGAGTCCGGGAGGGTGGCGAACGTCTGTGTGATGGCCTCTTTGACTACGAGAGTGGTCCAAACATACTTTACAGTGTCCCTTGTACCAGCCAAACTTTGCTGGCCTAACTGTGCTGGCCTAATTCCAGGTTAGGATTGGGCTCTGCATTGAGGGGCATAGGGTGGGGGCATAGGATCTTGGTGACCATCACCACTGCAATGTCGTTCCCCCTCCTGACCCCAGCCTGTCCCTGAATCACCCTTGCCTGGCCCAGAACCCACATTGTTTTGCCCCCCTCCCCCCCCC
>JAJKFI010000076.1:6502698-6517897 GCA_029204185.1 Lerista edwardsae
TTTTTTTTTTCTTTTGCCCCACTCTTTTTCTTTCTAGAGAAAGTTGTGCACTGCCTCATTAGACGTGCAGGAAGACAACAAGAGAAACCCAGAGCCTTTTTACCTGTGAGCTTGACCATTCTTCAGCTGATTGATGAATCTTTCCATTGCCTTCTGTTCATAATAGTTGGCCACATCACTTGTATATGAGCCCTCACCATGTCGTTTAATCCTGGGCTGAACCTTTAGGTCACTTGCAAAGTCATCTGAATGTGATCTGTTGGGGAAGTTAGGGATGAACAGAGTTCAGACCTTCACAGTATTCATGATCCACCAAGACCCACAAAAATTCATATTATTATTAAAATTTGTATCACTGTCATTTTTATGACACCAACTACCATTGGGTGCCTCAGAGGAAAGAAGAGGAAGCCACCAAAACAAAATGTCATCAAGAGGACCCTGACCTGGCCTGGAACATGCAAGAACGTATTCATGTCAGAAAGTTTAAACCACTTTTCTAGTTTGAAACAGCACAAAGTGGTGTACAATAAGGACCACATTCCATCCAATTCTGTAGTAAAATGAAGAAATGCAACTTAAGAAGTCATCAGTCGATCAACAGGTACTTATATACCGCTTTTCAACATGAAGTTCACAAAGCGGTTTACAGGCAAATCTTAATAACGAAGTTAAATGGCTCTCTGTCCCAAAGGGCTCACAATCTGAAAAAAAAAAAGGCAGACCACCAGCAACAGCCACTAGAAAGACACTGCGCAGGGGGGAATGAAAGTCATAGAATGAAAAGATCTTTGAGTGTTGTCTGAAGGCCTGTAGCCTTTTGCGACCGTCATAAAGAATTCTGCATGGCCAGAACTTGAGTTATTGGTGGCACAACAGACATATCGTCAGGTTGTCCCTAGCCTGGAAGTAGGCAACGTGGGGCTCTTGAGCTACCAGTAGCTCTTGGCCCTTTTTGGCTCAGAGCAGCCGCTGCCACCGCCAAGCAGCCAGAAAGAGAGCACACAACTGGCCAGCCCTGTCCTTACCTGCTGCCACCTGGAGCATATGCTCCAGGAGGTGCTCTCTGCAGGTGCTCTCTGGAGGTGGCTGCTCAGAGTGGGACAGGTGATTGTGGCCAGACAGGGCAGCTGAAGAAGCAGCTTCTTCATGATGGTGAGAGGCGGAGCAGGCAAAGTGTGGAGGGAAAGGAAGGGAAGACGGCTTCCTCTCCTCCCCAGAGAGCATCATGCCTGGAGGACTTTCTTAGAAGTTTTCCTGCCCTGCAAAGCACACCCTAGAGACCTGCCCTGCCGCTTTGCTCTGCAGATTTTTTCCCTACAGTTAAATATGGGGGGGGGACCATGAGGGCTGTATTTATTGATGATCTGTTGTTGTGTGCATTTTGCTTCTTGGAAGGCTTCCCTGCCCTGCTGCTTTGCTCTGACAATTTTCTATATTTAAATATGGGAGGGGAATCACCGTAGCTCTTTGGCAATTAATCATTTTGTTAAGTTGCTCATGTATATCCGATAGTTGCCTAGCCCTGCCCTAGTCCATTGCCAAATTGGCACTAGTTCAGCACTTCCACTGCCACACCTGACTCCGATGTCAACTTTTGCAATGAACAGAGCATCTTTAGTGTAATGGTGACACTGAATCCAAATCCCCCAATGGCCTTGCCTAGTTGTTCCATGTAACCAGTGGAAAGCATGGGGGCTAAAGTGGAACATTCCTGTACCCTGTAGCATAATGCCGTGGGATAAAGTGTTCCTCTCCCAACAGAACCTTCTGCAGGTTGCAGTCCATACAGCATTTCCAGATGAATACAATGGATAAATAATACTAAACGCCACTGTGAGTTCCATGAGAATCAACAGGGTTTATCCCTTCTCTTCCAGCATAGGTCATCCATCAGGGTGACCAAAGCAGTTCTTGCCCAGACTGAAATGGGTCAATATCATAATTTCCATCCACAGGAACCCAGAGTGGAGCAGCCACCTTTTGCCTGAGCAGCTTTCCCAAGAAGGGGATGCTGAGAGTTGCATAATCCTTTGGCTCCAAGAGGAACAACATGAGGAATGGCCTTTCCTTCAGGCATCTGGGACCTCCCAATCTTGCAAAGAGTCTTGAAGGACCTCTTGGTCCCAGGTGCTCAGTTCTCCTTTGCAGAAGGATAAGGACTTGCATGAGGAGAAGGACTTTGTTCATATCTTCAGGCAGCCACGACTGAAATTCATCCTATAAAACAGGACTGGATATTATGCAGGACATCTCACTTGGCTATGCTGGTGACATCCACGTTGAGGTGGACGTGAGCAGTTTCACCTTCAAAGTGCTTTGCAAGCTGATGAGTGCAGTCCAAATGCAGTTGTTCACAGAAGGCTGCAGGGGAAAAGGCAACATTGCTCCAATTCCGTTCATGACCATTCAGGCCGAGTCTTTTCCAGCATGATCATTGGACTCTACTCCAATCATCATAACGTGCCTGCCCTCTTCTCACTCATCTTCCTCAACCCCAGTGTTTTTCCTGAAGGACATGTAGATGGGTGCCTTTGCATAATGGACGGGTGTGCCAGTCTGTGACTGCCACAGGCCCCCAGGTAGGTGGATTTAATTTGGGATGTTTGTCAGGCACTTGACACCGTGTGGCCACGTGCACTGCAGGGAAGGCTACGGTTGGCAATTTCCAGCCTCTTTAGGTGATGGTGAATGAGACATCAACAAGGGAGAGAACCCAACTCACCAGCTCCTGTCTTCAGATTGTCATACACCAGAGTCAGCTCCAATGCAACATCTATAATGTGACGACCACGATAAGAAGATGCTCTTGGATTTAGGGAGAGTGACTCCCAACAAAGTCAGGAAGAGTGATCCAGCTGAAATTCCAGATGCTCTGGTTTAACTAGGTTGTGCGTTGTGTTGAATGAACAATCACACATAAGTTTGCTGGATCAGAGCATCGTGTGCAACATCTCATTTCCAGCAGTGGTCAAATGGATGCTATGAGAAACTCACAAATGAGATACCTGAAGGCCATAGTTTGCTGCTGGTCTTGAGCCTCAGTACCAGATAGGAGATGTGCTTCCCATCCGCTATTGCTACTGGGAACCCATTAGAGAGACTGTTGTAGCCTCTCTGTTTCCAGGCTAGAACAATATTTCAAACATGTAAGGGTTAAAACAGCACATTGTCAAAACAGAAATTATATACACAGCCCTAGGAGTAAGCCCTACACAATGGGACTTACTTCTGTGTAAACACAGATAGGATTTTTTTCTAATTTATACATACCAACTTCACATCTATAGGCGCCTCCAGGGTTTTTTTTTTTTTTTAGCTCTGTTCTCTCATTACTCTGTTCCATCATTACAATTATATTAAACAGTTATAAATCCTCCTTACCCAAATTCAACAGCCATTTGCCAACTACCAGGAAGTAAAGTTACAAGAAGCAGTCCAAAAACACAGAGCCATGTAAAGTTTCTCATCTCCTCTTCCGTATATACACACTCTTTGCAACGCAAAAGCTTCTGGAAAAGTGGCACACCCACTTGTCTACAACCGGAGCTTCTGCGGGTGCCCTTAAATAGAGCTCACAGCCCCACCCACTCCTAGCACAAGCCCCTCCCCATTGTTTTGCCCCAGTCCTGCTCCTGCCCTCATGTCAATCCTCACCCTCTTGGCAAGTATGCTGTGCCATACACTGACTGGGGGGGGGGGAACCTCCATGTGGACCAGAAGATCTGTTTGCCATCCTTTAGGAAGAGACTGCTAGACAGTGCTGCAGTTCCGAGGATTGTTCGTAGACGTTCTGTACTACGAAGTTCTGTACTAGGTTCTGTACAACAGTTGGCATGAGACAGGCATGCTGATGTTGGTACAGAGAACACAGAGAGGGGGAAGTCTGGAGTGAGGGAAGCTGGAATACCTGGGTCCTGACTGTTTGTGGCCCCACCTGTTCTCCCAGGTGTTTCAGCCTCTGGCGTGGGAGAAAGCAAAGGCGGGAGTGAGGGAAGTTGAAACACCTGGGCCTTGACTAAGTTTGTGGCCCCACCTCTTCTCCCAGGTGTTTGAACTCCTGGCGTGGGAGAAGAAGAAGGCGGGAGTGAGGGAAGTTGGAACACCTGACTAAATTTGTCTCCCCACATCCTTTTCCAGATTTGTCAGCCTTGCCAGAGGAATTAACCATAGGGTAAGAACTGAAGAGCTGTTTGTCCTTGGCTTGAGGCCTTGAAATGTAGCTTTTCTCCCAGAATACCTCAAATCAATACCTCTGAGAATACCTCACATGAATACCTCTGAGAGTGGTCCAAACACACTTTTCAGTGTCCCTTGTGCTGGCCAAACTTTGCTGGCCTAACTTGTGCTGGCCTAACTCCTGGTTAGGATTGTACTCCAAATGTTATGAATAATCAGGATGCAGCTATCCAAGAGCCAACAGCAGACTTCCCTGCCCCTGGGAATGCCTCAGCAGCATGTGGCATCTTTGAAGACTTCTTCCATCTGCTGTCAGCTAAGGAAGAAAATAAGCAGTAGTGAGAAGGTTGGCAACTGCACCAACAGGCCTGTCAAAGCATGGCATTTCTGGCCATGCTGGTGACCATTTCTGGGATGGGGTGTGGGGGTCCTCCCCAAGTTGGCCTGTCATCCCTCGGAAGTGGCAAGAACAGCAGTAACCTTGTGAAGAATCCCCATCCTGATTACTCATAACGTTTGGAGTACAATCCTAACCAGGAGTTAGGCCAGCACAAGTTAGGCCAACAAAGTTTGGCCAGCACAAGGGACACTGAAAAGTGTGTTTGGACCACTCTCAGAGTCAGGGAGGATGGCTCAGGTCTGTGTGCTGGCCCCTCCGACTCCAAGAGTGGTCCAAACATACTTTACAGTGTCCCTTGTGCTGGCCAAACTTTGCTGGCCTAACCTGTGCCCCCCTAACTCCAGGTTAGGATTGCGCTCTTGGCCACTTCATTGAGCATTTCTAGGAGTGGGAGTGGGGTGTTTCAAGAACAGCCAAGAGCAATTGGTTGCCACCAAAGAGACAACACCAAGGAGTTTGGGCTATTTGGGTCACCATGGTGTGATGAAGCTAGGGCGCTTGATTCTGTGAAACGGAAACTCCAGGAACATGGGGGAGTTGGGTGTGTATAATTGGGTAGTGTCTGGTTGGATGTTTACAAGACCTGGTTGAGAGCAGGCAATACGCGGAGACTACCCTGTATCTTTTCTTAGGGAGACTACCCTGTATCTTTTCCTCTGCAGAAAGTGGCAGCAAGTGGCTGGGTCCATGTGTCAATGGGCTAGGGATGCCCGCTGGTGCCAGTAAGCACAGAGGGTTGGAGGGAGGGTTGGAGGGAGGGGTAGAGGGGGCAGAATGGGGAGGGGGAGGAATGGGGAAGAGATGAGGCAAGGAAGAGGGCAAATCGGGGCCGGGACAGGGGCAGTATTGGTGACAGCAGTGCATACCAATATCCTAACCCCCTTCCAACCTGGGTCCACACAGACTTGCACCACATATAGACCTGGTGCAGGTCTGAGTAGACCCATTGGGCTGCATAGACTAACCCCAGGGCAAGGCAATAAAAGATCCCTTACCCCAAGGGCGGAATCCCCAGAGGGATTCAACATGCCCCAGGTTGGTGTTGCTCCATCACCTTGCGGGAAGTTAGTTAGATTGGGCTGCAAGTGTGAGATGTAACTGTTGTTGCTAACTTGTTAAAAATAAACAAATCTCTGTGGCTAGATGGCATCCATCCAAGACTTAGAGAACACAAATGACAAATTAATGCTTTTAGCAGAAATGGATGAACTTACAAAAGTGAGGACTTTTATGAATAATTGGAAACCACTCATTGACTTTCTGCATACAAAGGAAAAAGGTGATGTAATGATTTGTGGATCTTTTGATGGGTAGATTTAAAATATTTTGTTGGGAGTAATATAAATAATGGACAAGCGGATTAGAAAATTATCAGAAATTATTTAGAAAAAACAAATAAGAAGAAGCTGTTGAAAACATGTTTCGTATGATTTAGAACAGCAGTTTTCAACCAGTGTGCAGTGATGCATTGATGTGCTGTGAATATTTGAGGGAGGGTCATTTATTAACAGGGCAATTGGGGGATGTGAGCCCTGAACCAGTGTGCCTTGTCAATTGTCCAAAAACTAAGGGTGTGCCTTGACAATATTAGGGCCATGTCAATGTGCTGGGAGATTAAAAACATTGAAAATAGAAGACGTAAGTAATCAAGGGTGCAATCCTAACCAACTTTCCAACACTGACATAGCTGTGCCGATGAGGCATGTCCTGCACCCAGCAGTGGGGGAGGGACAGTCACCGAGGCCTCCTCAAGGTAAAAGAATTTTTGTTCCCTTACAACCAAGCTGTGTTGCCCTTACTCCAGTGCTGGAAAGTTGGTTAGGATTGTGCCTTAAGAAGTACTACTCCGCACTTGCTTTATAGCTTACAAACTTTATTTCTTATTTGCTGCTTGCTCTTTTGTCTTCGTGTCGGGTTATTGTTTGTTCAGATTTTGTTGTATTAATAGATAGATAAAAATAAATACAACAAATGAAAAATGAATGAACTTGAAAAAGAAATACAACTTGTCCTTTAAGTCGGACTCTGCACCAGGTGACCTGGTGGTAGCCAAATAACACCAAGATTTAAAAAGGGATCTGCAAAAATCCACGAAATTACAGGCCAGTTAGCTTCATGTCTTTTCTGGGTAAAGGAGTGAAGAGCATGATTAAAGAGCATTTATTAAGGATATGGAAGTATGAGATTTGCTGCTGAAATCAGCGAAAGGTTTCTGCAAAGGTTTCTGAAATTCAGCATCAGACTTTTGCAAAAGTACCCTCATTAACCTGAGAGTATTAACAGGCCCACTTAGTGGGTTGAAACCTGATATCAGGTGGGTCTCAGAGAGCTGGGAGCCGCCATCTTGGGAGCTGCAGACCTTACTCTTGCTATATGCCTTTTGTGAGTGTTAACCGTTTGAATGTCCAAGTGATGGTTTTTTTGATTGTGTTTTTAGTTCATGGCGTTTCCATAGTATTTTGTCCTAATCTTGCTTTCGGTCAGGCATGTTTCATGGTTGTGCAGTTGCTGCTGTCCAAAAATGCCAGTATGCATTCCAGGAGTGTCATTTTACTATGTCACAATGGTGGCACTTCCTGCTTGATCATGTCACTTCGTCCAGGGCACCAGGCTACTCTTTCATTAGCTACACCACTGGTTTGGAGAGCATCCATTCGGTGCGGTTGGAGGAAGGAGATGGGGTTGTCACCACTAGTAGGGTAATGAGAAGAAGGGTGGAAAGGCTGTTACACATGGGAAATAGGCGGTGTCAGGTAATTATTATTCCTTCTCCTGCTTCCTCCTTCAGCCTGTGGGCACTTGTGACGTTAGCAGCTACTCACTTTTGTCTGAATCAGCTGCTTTTAAATGGCAGTTCAGTAAATAATAAAACCATGTTCACTCCATGATTTAATTTTAGAGGAACAAGCTGGTCACGTATGTAACCGCGGCCTGGCTGGATGAAGCAGAAGGAGTGAGTCTGAATGCAGCACCCACAGCTTCAGGGGCATGGGGGGAGGGGGCAATGTTGTGGCAGCATATCATGATTCCACTTCTGGGATGAAAGATGGGCATCCCAATCCTATCTAACTCCTCCTGTGCTGATGCAGCCATGCATGCTGCATCCCATGAGATAGTTTAGACCCTGGAGATCTCCTCCAGGTAAGGGAACATTTGTTCCTTTGCCTAGGGATAAGCCCTCACTGCACCATTGGATCTACTTGGATCTACCTGAGTTGACCTGGGAAGGCAGATCAAGGCTGGGAAGGAGGATAGGATATTGGCGGTGATGCTGCCACCAATACTGCCCCTCCCCTCCCTGTCCCACCCATCCTTGCTGCTGTCCAACTTACCAATCTGTGCCCAGCACAGAACTGACAATTATATAACTTCCTGCTCTCCTGACGTTTGCATCAGCACTCCTAAAATGGCCACTGGCGACACACTATGCACACCACTAAAAACCATTTTACAACAGCTATTATCAATACTTCCACATGCTGGCCCAATCCTGGACAGAGAAGTGCCAATTGGCTAACGGGGAATCCTTGCCCCACACATGTAAAAATACTACAACTATTTGGGTGCTACCCTAATCTGCTAAATTGTACTCTGCATTGGGTTTCCCATTACCATGGATGCATCAAAAGCACTTCCATTTCACTATCTTCAGTGGTGATTACACTAAGAAGTTGGTGCTAGGAAAACTAACCCTGATGTTTGGAAACATTGCTTTTCAACAGTGACACCTTCAGGTTCTTCTTGGCATTGCAGCAGGAAGGAATCTAATTTTCTCCATTTTGAATTTAAGGCACTGCTATTTTTTGTCTCAAATTGTTGTAATTAACCGGTGGTTCCTATAGGTGGGGCAAAACATTAAGTGTTGCAGAAGCCTGAGTTCCCGTGTAATGCAGCCCTCCCCATCTCCTCCAGAGCTGTTCATGGCTCAGAAAGCAAAACCTCAGAGAGCAAACCTCCCTTGATGGCGCAAATCCCCTTGAACAAAACTTGTTGCATTTATGGATTCTGGCTTTTGTTTATCATATCTTGAGTATCAGCACATTGGGTACATCAACACTACAGGTCAGATGATTCCAGAAAGAACACACATGTTTTAGTTACACAAGTAAATGCACAGTGCAGAGGTAACCAGAGTATGTATGATAGTAACATCTATGTGAAACCAATGGAAGAGGTCTCAAGGAATAGGGCTAGTTGCCATCAATACACAGAAGACACTCAGCTCTATATTTTGATTCTTTCTGGAACTTGGGAGGCCATGAAGGTTCTGAACAGCTCTCGAGAGCGGGTAATGGGCTGGATGAAGGTGAGAAGACAGAGGTGTTCTTGGTTAGAAGTCCTGCATGCCTTGGTTATGGATAATCAGCTTCATCAGGAGGAGATTGCACTTCTCTTGAAGAAATAGGTTAGCAGTGTGGGAATAGTTTTGGACTTGGCTCTTTGCCTGGATGCTGTGGTTCAGGTACTTTAGCCCACTTCCCCCCACAATGCATATATTTTAGATTACAAATCTCTGGCTTTATTTGGATGACACTTTCCCCTGCTTTGCAGAAATGTTGGTATTGTATCGCTAAATGATGTTTCAATTGCCACCTGCTAGCAAATGCTCCCTGACCGCCTTCTCTTGTAAAGATTTTGCATCATCACTGGAGTTATCACCCATTCGC
Organism: Lerista edwardsae; assembly: GCA_029204185.1. Classification (NCBI taxonomy): domain Eukaryota; kingdom Metazoa; phylum Chordata; class Lepidosauria; order Squamata; family Scincidae; genus Lerista; species Lerista edwardsae. The sequence goes on from JAJKFI010000076.1 coordinate 6,511,945, forward strand.
TTAGTCCTGGAAGTAAAGCTCTGGGCACTTCTCAAGCCATCAGAATGCAACCTGTTGGGAAAGTCAGAAACGAACCTTATGAAGACCATCATAGATTAGGCTTCATGATCCTTCATGCCCTGTATCTGTTCAAGCCATTGAACTGTCTCTGGCTACTATTAGGTGTATGAGGATGAAACACAGAGAAAGACACCAAAAGAGATGCAAAATGATTACCTTGAGCAATAGTCACTGGGATGCTCCTAGCCTGATGAGTGGATCCACCCTACACGAGACTAAGTCAGGCTTACCAAGAATTTTGGTAATGATGATGATGTAACTTCATCAATGATGAAGGTTTCACCTACATAAGGCAAGTGGGGAAGCAGCAGGCTTTGGCTTTCCTGCTTTTTTTGGAAACAGTCATTGATGGTTAGAGAAATGGGTCTAGCAGCCCAATCCTATCCCCTGCCACATTAGAGCATACTGCACCAACACTAGACCCATTGTCATAAAAGGCACATAGGATTGGTCTGTAAATCCACCACAATCATACAGCAGAAGATTTGTGATTGCTCCCCCCAAACCCTGCTAGTTTGTTGCTAACAAAACAGAAGCAAGGGTAGTGAAGAAGAAGACGAAGACGAAATACCTTGCATACATTTCACATATACATCTTGGTTGTCTGTACATGTCTTAGACTGTGGAACAGGAAATCCTAGAGCTATTCTTTTTGCAAGGGTGTGTGAGATTTCATGGCATGTTGGACTCCCTCTGGCTGGTCAGAGCTCCTGGAGAGAGGTCTTGCATGCTGGAAGTTCAGGAGGAGAGTGAGAGAATGAGGGGGGACAGGAGGGAGTTGAGGTAGGGACATTCGTCTGGAGGGCCAATTTAGCCCTTGGGCTGGGGTTTGGAGACCCTTGGAGATATCCACCAACTCTAAATGGATTAAAGGAGATTAAAAGACATGGATTAAATGGATTAAAAAGATTAAAGGAGGAGAGTGCAATCGTATACCCTGTTTGCGCTGGTGCTGCGCTCTTGCGCCGGCCGAACACTGTCGCAAACATGCCATAAAGCGCGTCTACGGTGGCACTATGGCACTGGACTGGCGCATACAGCAGAGCCAACACTCGGGCACTGCCGCAACTGTCGGCAGCACCGGCCGTGTGCCAGTCAAGCATTGGCGGTGCTCGGTCAGCGCAGGGCCTCTGCCAGGGCGTTCCAGATGCGTTCCGGAGGCATAACTGGGTGGTGCAGTGGGCAGAGACGCGGGTTGTAATGCCGGACGGCCATTGTGACAAATCCTAAACCCCGTCCCCGGCCACTGCAGCCCCGATTCGGGCCGCTCCTGTCCACATTGCTCTGCGCCTGCTATTTTGCCAGCGCAGATCCGAGCAGGCCCATATGGGGCTTATGTGGGTGCAAGGGGAAAACCTCCCCTTGTCCTGCACGTTGCTGCTGCTGACTCCTAATGGGCTTTAGCATATAGCCCTGCTATGTTGGCATTACTATGTCAGCCTTACTTAGGATTGTGCTGTAAGACATATAGTGAATTTTTAAATTCTAAAGGAGAATTATATAGAAAAGAAGAATTAGAAGAAAGAGGAATTGACTGGTGGAATTAGTTGCAATTAAAGTCAAGATATGGTGAAGATAAAAAAAATAGACTTTTATGAAGAAGAGACCAATTTTAATAAATTGTTTTAGTAGATAAAGGAAAATATATTTTAAAAATGTATGGATTTCTCTTAAGAATGAAAATGGAGGATGAAACGGTCAAAGATCCAATGGTGTTATGGGCAAAAAAAATTTGATATATCGATAGATGATTGGGATCAAATTTGGAATGTGAATATTAAAATAACTAAATCAGTAGCATTTAAAGAGAGTCTCTACAAATAGATAAAGAGAATCTAAAATGTTTTATAAATGGCATTTATCACCAGAAAAAATAGCACAAATGTATAAAGGAACCTCTAAAAGATGCTGGAAATGTGAAAAGATAGATGGATTGTATTATCATATGTGATGGACTTGTCAGAAAACAAAGAAATTTTGGATAGTGGTACATGAAATGTTGTAAAAGATAGTGAAACGTGTTGTTCCATTCAAACCAGAGTTATTCCTCCTAAATATAATGTCAACGATACAGGATAAAGACAAGAAACATATTATTGTACATATAATTACAGTGGCGAGATTATTATATGTTCAAATGTGGAAGTGTAAAGAAGTGCTAAATGAAGATAAATTGAAAGATAAAATATATGAAGTTGCTGAAATGGATGTCTTGTCAGAAAGAATGAGAGACGGGAATTAAGAGAAAATAAGTAATTATTGGAAAGCTTTCTGTGACTGGATAGGAAGTTAGAAAAGTTTAGTGATGTTAATGGCAAGATGATATTTTAGAAATTAGAGGTTAAAAGTGAAAGGTTAAGTGTAATATCAAATGTTTAAGATAGAATGAGATATGAAGAAATATGCTGTGACCCGGGGTTGACCTTTTGTGTATAACCTTTGTAACCCATATCTAATGTTTTCCTATCCCTTACCTTTATCCTTTATATTTAATAAAATAAATTTTCAAAAAAAGTGGTACGTAAATATGATTCATGGATTGAATCTGCTCCTAATTGCCTGGGCACACTTATGCACCAGTTTGGGTCTTGCTCGGCCTTCATCCATTTTTCACCATGCACCGGCTGCCCTTTGCTCTCTCACTTTCCTTGCCCTAAAGGAATTAGGAATTAAATGAGTTAGCTGAACTCTTGAACAAGCTCCCTGTGTGTGGATGGATGCCTTGAAAGGGAGAGGACACACAGACAGGACAATGTCGTACCTCACACCTCTGACACTTTATGGCCCATACGTTTGAGTTTGTCCTGCAGCATTGTACCAGTGAGTGCCACGATTTAGTGTGCGCCACGACAGTATGGACCACTTCTTGCAGTTGGTGGACATTAATGTTCTGATCAAGTCTGTAAAGTTAAGCTCAAGGAATCTCACAAGGTTAAGAGCATCAATTTAAGTTTGCCCAGATGCTCTGGTTCAACTTGTGGATTGTGTTGTTGGTAAGAACACAAAAGGAGCCTGGAGATATTGCACCCTGGGTACAGCTGCTTCACCACTTGTCTTTTGCAGTGGCCAACCAGATGCTGTGGGGAAGCTCATAAGTTAGGCGGGAAGATCCTGTTTGTCCCCCAGCACCTCTTTGTTTGTCCCCCACTTCTACTGTCTCTTAACTTCAGTCTTCATGCTTGTCATACTGTCTCTGGCTTGTAAAATTTTTCAACACTCTTAAGGCCCAGTTCAACACAGGGCTGATAGTTGATATAGTTCTCATTCCTATGTGCCCCTTCCAAATACCGCTGCTCCTGTAGAGTTTTCAGCCTATCGCAATTGTATGTTTGTTTGTTTCCCGAAACCTTTATTGGCATACACACAATACATACAACAACAACAACCAGCATATAGCTACAGGCAGTGCATAGATTAAAAAAAGGAAGAAGGGGTAGATTTAAGAATCTCATAAAGATAACTTGCAACGGCTGCAGTAAGAAAATCACACTCATCACTCATAAAAACATCACTCATAAAAGAATAGCATCGGTCGGATTTGAAAAGAATGAGATCCAGGGTTCAAAAAAAGTATTTCGGAGATGTTGGTGTGCTGGGCATTGAAAAAGAATATGAAACAAGGTATCAGGGGGCCCATGGCAAAATGAACAAAACTTTTTTTCACAGGGAATGTGAAGAAAGCGGCCAGCATGAACAGCCGAAGGAAATATATTAAAACGTGCCAACATAAAAGCTCTTCTAAATGATGGATTAATTAAGGAATAAAAATAATTGGGAACAAAATCCAGGGATGGGGGAATACCTAGGGATAGGGGAGAGCAGGTAGGGTTAATATTAGTACATAAATAATTGAGTTCAAATTGCCAGAGTCTATCCTTTATCATGGAGTAAGCCCTTGAGAGGCTCAAATCCACAAGAGATTCCAAGGAAAGATTGAGTGAAAAAAGCTTATTGTCAAGAAGACGGAACCAAGAAGAAAAATAAGAGTCTCATACTAAATCATATAAAAGGGACCCAGGAAGAGAATTTAAAAACAGTCTGAGCCAATATTTAAAAGTTAATAGCCAAGCAGTTGTGGAGGGAAGATGGATACCTAATTCTAAGATGATAGTAGAAAGACAAATAAGATTAGGGACCCCTAGAATTCTACGGGGGAAAATAGCTGCAATTTGATCGATATCCTTATTAACTGTCTGGATCCATATAGGAACACCATAAAACAAATGAGAAAGAATTTTAGTGTGAAATATCTGAATGGCTGCAGGTATATATTGATTTCCAGAATTATACTGAAATTTTGATATTGCTTTAAGCTGAGGGGAGATGGATGAAATAACGGCTTTCTTGTGAATGGACCAGTTAAGTTTGTGATGAATATGAAGGCCCAGATATTTGTAAGACTGTACTTGTTGGTAAGTATTAGATCCAATTGTCCAAGTACGAGAAAAGACCAGGACTTGAGTTTTCCTGGAGTTAATGAACAAGTCATTAGAGTTACAATACTCCTGAAATTTAGAAAGAATACACCGAAGGCCAGATTTAGTGAGAGATAATAGAACAGCATCATTGGTGTACAAAAGTAAAGAAACAGGGGCGCCATTGAGAGCCGGAGCAGACTGATTACTTAAAGAAAGAAAAGAAGGAAGATCGGCTAAGAATAGGTTAAATAATAAAGGGGCTAGAATACAACCTTGTCGACCACCTTTGTGAATGGGGATTCTATCTGTGAGAGTATCTGTGAGAGTATTTGAGAATGTAATTGGCGAAGCAAAAAAAGCAAGCGTTTTCAGCCTATCGCAATTGTATGTAGCACATTGAAATGTTCCTTACCCAGATTCATCCACTATTGGTCGAGTAACAGGGAATAAAGTCGCAACAAGCAGTCCCAAGACAGAAAGCCAGCCTACGCTGTTCATTTCCACTTCCCCAGACACACAGATCTCAGAAGAGAAAACCAACAGCAACTTCTGAAGGTGCAGCTTACCCACTTGCAAGCTCTAGAAAAATAACTTTGGAGAGAGAATGTCCTCCAATGGGATGCAGAGCATCACCCTGTCACTCACACAAGGCCCTCCTACCTAACCGGTCCACGTTCTGCCCCTGCTTTCATGCCAGGACATCACTCTATTGGCAACAATGCGTCACACCCTTTGCAAAACATTTCCTCCTGCAAACCCCAAGCCATCCACTCAGGCTGTGATGACAAACCTATGACACGCCTGTCAAAGATGACACCCCCACAACATTTGGGGTAATACACCAGCCTTCACCAGTACCTGGCAAAAACTGAGTTTGCTTTGCTCATTTTGAATTTTGTAGTTATTGGATGTTTCTTTATATAATACACAGCAGCACACATAATTAGACTGTGTTTTGTTTAAATAAATGAATATAAAAAATGGTTTCTCTTTTGTTTGGGAGGGGGCTTGACACACCAGCAGAGTCCAGAGAAGCACTTTTGATTTCCCAGGTGCGGATCCGAAGACCCCATAGTGGGGGCTGGACATGCAGCCTTCCAAGCAGGGCTGCATACAGCACAGGCCCGCAGGCCTGCCTGTTCCAGCACAGCTTAGGATTGTGTCCCAAATTGTGTGTGTACATTGTTGCATTCAGTGAATTACAGCACCAGCATTTCCGTCCTTTAATCATCTCCTCACTATAAAGATCTGATGGTGACCAGAAAACCCTGGAAATAAAAATTTATTGTTGAATTCATTACAACTTAAGATCCATAGATATTATGGATATGTAAGTTAAGACCACTTTCCATTGGTGAAACCAATGGGATGGTCCAACTCTTCATTCTGTTTTGCTATTTGAATTTTTATTAAGTGACATCAAATATAAGAACATAAGAACATAAGAAGAGCCATGCTGGATCAGGCCAAGGGCC
>JAJKFI010000077.1:897-33019 GCA_029204185.1 Lerista edwardsae
TAGTAGTAGTAGTAGTAGTAGTAGTAGTAGTAGTAGTAGTAGTAGTAATATTTATATACCGCCTTTCTTTGGTCATTAGATTGCTCCTCTGACTTTAATTCAAGGCGGTTTACATAGGCAGGCTTTATTTCTCTAACCCCCCAAGGGTTTTTTACAAATTACAAAGAAGTTCTGTCTTTCAAGAACTACAACAACATACAGATGGAACTTTCGTGGTCTAGTCCTTCTTTCTGGCTGCACGATTGCCTTCCTGCTGGCTGACAGATGGCTTCTCTGCTCCCACCAAAGAAATCAGCTGGCCCAGCACAACTCCTCTCTCACAGGCAGCTGGAGACAGCTCAGCTCTTATCAGTCGCAATTCTCAACGTCTGCCGCTCACAGAAGCTTCCGGTGATCTTGAACGGGCGACCTTCGAATCTTAGCTTCAGGCAAACGGAGGCTTTAACCCTCTCAACTAAACCTCCTGCCCTAAACCTCCTGACAAAAGCTGTGATCATAAATTGCTTAGTGATAAAAGCCCTGTTTCCATAACATCCAGGATGAATGACTACATGGAGGTACATGTAGAGAGGTACCTGTAGATAGGGAAGCAGGGTTGTGGCAGCAGACCCATCCCCAATCTGTTCATGTTCCATTTAATGTCCATGTGGAGTCTACTGGTATACAAGTTTACGAATATTGCCCCACCTCGGCATAATTAGGGCTTCTCATACGTGGGAATTGTACCTGGTTACATCTTTCTGCTATCATTATTGGTCTATACGTTCACTGATCTGCATGTTCCATGCAATGCAGCTATAATCTGTGAACAGTTTAAATGGATTATGGATATGTAAAAATGAATCCAGGAATAGTTATTCTGATGGAAGAGTGGATGCAGGTACAAATGTCCTGTACCTGGGTATAGAGTAGCATGTGAACAGCCCTACTGGGATGAACTTTGGAAATGGTTCCTGATCACAGGAAGGGAGCTCTATATGCAAACAATTGTGCACATTGAGGGTTCATAGAGCCATTCAACTAAACATGCATAAACTCTCCCTTCGCACACCTTTCCAATGTAATCTTATGCATTGACCCCAGCTAACTGGGCAAGAGGCACTTTTTCAAGGGGTGTTCCTCTTAAATTTAGCAGGGGGAGAGTAATTGACCCTCTTCACCTCTGCGCAAGTGGCTGTTTTCTAGTGGCTGTTGCTGGTGGTGTTCTGCATTTGTTTTTTAGATTGTGAGCCCTTTGGAACAGGGAACCATTTAACTTTATTTTTACTATTTGCCCGTAGACAACTTCATGAACTTTGTGTTGAAAGTGGAAACTACATATGGGATAGATTGAGTGGAGAGAGGAATGTTCTTTTCCCTCTCTCACAACCAGGGGACATCCACTAAAATTGAGTATTGGGAGAGTTAGAAAGGATAAAGTACCTGTTGATTGATAAAGTACAGTGTATAAGTACCTGTTGATTGGTTGAATGATTGATGTCTCATCAGAAACAAGGCCTAGTGGGTTCAATGGGTACGTTGGTTCAGGTTTGAAGCCACAGGGCGCAATCCAAAACTGAGTTAAGCTGGCATAAACTAAGCCAGCAAAGTTTGGCCAGCACAAGAGACACCGTAAAGTATGTTTGGACCACTCTCGGAGTCAGAGAGGCCAGCACACAGACGTGAGCCAAATTCCTAGCGCCGGCTTGCACCAGTCAAGCGCCAGCATTGCTCAGTCGACTCAGGGCTTCCGGAGGGCGTGCCAGAGGCGTTCCGGGGGCGTAACTAGGTGGTGCAGTGGACAGAGACAGCGGTTATGACGTGGTTGTGACACAGGATGGCCGTAGTGCCATATCCTAATGCCTGTTCCTGGCCATAGTGGCCCCCATTCAGGCCGCTCCCTTGCACGTTCCTCTACGCCTGCTATTTTGCCAGCGCAGATCCAAGCGGGCCCATAGGGGTGACTGGGGCTTACACGGGTGCAAGGGGAAAACCTCCCCTTGTCCTGCATGTTGCTGCTGCTGCCTCCAAATGGGCCTTTGGATATGGCCCTGCTACGTTGGCCTTACTAGGCTGGCATAAGGAAGGATTGCGCTCTTAGTGGATGTCCCCAGGTTGTGAGAGAGGGAAAAGGACATTCCTTTCTCCACTCTATCTATCCCATTTGTATTTTCCACTTACATATTTTACCATTCAAATTCTGCTTCTTCTTTTTTTTGTCCCCAAATTTCCAAAGTAAAGAGTGAATACACCATCAATGGGACTTATTTCCAAGTAAATTAATTCAGGATAGAATTGAAAATCAGAGTTTACGATTTGCATGTTTTTCTTGGACAAATCTCCCACACTGTAGATTGTATCTGATTAGGTGTGAATAGAATTGTCAATGAAGCAGAAAACAGGACACAACTGATAAAACATCTGCGTGAAAGATAACGCCAGACCTGTAGGGCCTTGCAAAGTCAGTTGGTCAAAATGCTCCTTTGGTCTTCCAAATGCAGACTGTTTTTGTATTTGTGAAGCTTGGTGGGCTTGTGCTTGGTGGAAATGAGCCTATCACGCATTTCCTATTAGTTATTTGTGAATGGTCACTTATCCATGATAAAAGTCACTAAACTGCACTTGATAAGAAATGCCATCTAGCAAGCCATTGCTCTGTATCCACAGAAGTGCTGTAGCCAGTGCTTGGATGGGTTGAGAGTGGGCGGGGGGGGGGGGAAGGAGCAACGCTTTTTCTAAAGCAGGCCACAACATTACAGAGTAACTAGAGTTACAGCCCAATCCAATGCGGAAGGATTAGACTATTGCACGTAAGGGTTTATGACACAGGAACAGAGTTCACTGTCATAAAATGGTTGAGGGGAGAATAGGGTTAGGCAGTGAAACAGGGAGGGCGCAATTCAAAAGCGCACTAAGGCCAACACAAGCTGCTAGCGCCGGCCCTACGGTGTCACAAAAGTGCTTCTGACACAGGGTCAATGCAAGCGATCAGAGGCGGATCTAAGGGGGGGGCAAATCTGTAAGTTTTGCAAGAAGCCTTACCCTGTCATGTAAATCCCTCCTCTCCCTTGCTGCTGTAGCCAGTAAGCAATGCCAAGATGTTGCTTTTCCCTGTGAGGATTGGCTAGAACAGTGCAGGAGAGGAGTGTTTTCCACTGCAAGGTAAGGCTTCTTGAAAAATTAGAGATTCCCCCCCCTTAGATCCGCCTCTGCAAGCGATCACGTTGGCCCTGCAGCGCTGACACAATGCCCAGGTACGTGACGTCGGTCCTGGGCCAGCTATACCTAGCCCACGTGGCCCCGATTCAGGGATGCTCAGACCTGCACCCACTATACAGTAGAGGTGGCTGGCACTTACCCCAGGATAAGAGGATGAACATGTCCTTGCCCTGTGGATGCTCCAGCCTGCTCCCAACCTGCGCTGGATACTGGATACACCGACCTGCCTATTCCAACGCAGGTTAGGATCTGCATGTGGGAATGAGCACAATACCTTATTTCTACAGGTTGAAGAGATAAGCAAGGACCAAATTACAACAACGAATCTTCCATATTACCAGAGGCGTTTCTACAGGGAGGGCAAAGCTCTAAGTGTTGCAAGAAGCCTTACCCTGTCATGTAAATCCCTCCTCTCCCTTGCTGCTGTAGCCAGTAAGCAACGCCAAGATGTTGCTGTTCCCTGTGAGGATTGGCTAAAACAGTGCAGGAGAGGAGTGATTTCCACTGCAGGGTAAGGCTTCTTGCAAAACTTAGAGCTTTGCCCTCTCTTAGATCTGCCTCTGCATATTACTCTTCGCTGTTTTCTGCAGTCCATCAGATGTTGTGCTATGAAACCGGAATACTAATTAAACTTGCACATGAGATCTAAAGAGGTTTCTTTACCGCCCAACTTGGGATATTTCGGCAGGAAAAGCAAAGCCTGACTTGGGGTGGGAGGAGAAATGAAGTGCAGAAATGACATTTATGCTCTTAACTGTAAATGAAAGAGACTTTTGTGTCTGCCTGCTGTTAGAGCCGGAGAATTATTTGCATTCTTTCAGTTTGCTGGTGCTGTCAGGCTCAACAAGAATGCTCAGTAATTTCCAACTGATATAAATGCTTGGAATAAAAATTGAGAAATGTTCACGGTTACTGGTCAGCAGTGAGAGAAAGAAGCTCAGGGTGGAATATCAAATGCCTTGTAATAATTCTGGGGAGAAGATGGAATCAGACCATCTGTGGATTCCACAGGAAAATGAGTATAAAATCATGATATTCTGATGTCTCATTGTTCCAGTTCTGTTCATTGTATTAATGCTAGGGTGTGCTGTTGACACAAGAAGGTGGAATTGAAGAAAAAATAATGTATTGTAATGTACAGGATGTGCCCCGCTACCCACTGATTCAGTATCCACAGTTTCAGTTATCCATGGATGCCCTGGATGTTGGGACTCCTATTAAAAAGATAAGGGAACATTAAGCAAATCTCTTTTTTCTCCTTGTTGCAGCAAAACCACTGATGTTCCCCTATCTTTAAAAAGGCACCCCCAGTATCCACGGTGGTATCCACAGTGGGGTCTGGAACAGAACCCCAGAGGATAATGGTGCATGCCTGTACTAAGCTATTTGGCTGAATTGCTGTCATGTCACGGAAGGATCACATGCATTCTAACTCCAGAGAAATTAAACTGTAAGCAATAGAATTTCTGCAAACATTTAAACTTGGTGGTGAAGTGAAGGTCAATGAAGCATTTCCATTTCACTGATTAAACTGTTAAATGCTGCATGGGAAGAGAGGCAGAACAAACTGGAGCCAGGTAAGGCCTTGTCAATCCAAGTAGCCTCTCTCATTAGATCATGAGAGACAACCATAATGGATGGCAGTGCTAGATATAGGCCTTGGTTCACCTCCCTGGTCTTCTCAGAGGCTCAATTGCATCCCCTTTGAAGGAAGTATATAAGATGAAGAGTAACCCCCCCCTCCTCAGGTGTAACCCTACTTCCAATGCTGTTTAATCAACTGATAAATGTACCTTGGATTGAGATGCAAAGTTCTGATCCAAATCATATTTATTTGGATGGAAATAGATTTTCAGCTGAAATATTCATCAATTTCCATCCAAACACTCTGAAACGTTTGTGGACAATGGTTTTGTGCGTGTTGTTGAGTCAGATAAAAGAGCAAAATTTAGGTGGGCAAGCAGAAGTCAGGGATAAACGGAGCCCCATGGCAGGGCGACGAAACCGCGCCCCCAGCACGTCACCCCGCCCCTGTGCGTCGCCCAGCCACACCTCCCTGCGCCCGGAATAGCTCCATTTTGGAGCAGAATGGAAGCCAGGGAGGGTGGGTGGGCCAGACACCGCGCGGGTTCGTCCGCGTACGCCGCGCAATGGTGCCCCACCGCCCCACCGCCGGCGTCCATGGCTCGCACCACCACTTCCTCCGCCTCTAGCAGAAGGGTCTGGGCAGATCCCCGGGGCATTCCCTCTGCAGCTGGAGGAGGAGGAAATCCCTCTTCCATTGGTCTCCTGGCTAATGACTGTGCAGAATAGATCTTCTCAGCTCAGGCCATCAGTGGTCACCACCTCTGGAGAGGAAGTGGTAGCCGGCTTTCTTTCACTAACCTGTTGAGACCCAAAGCCTATTTCATTGTACTCTGTCTGGCCACTTTAGGTTCTTCTTTCAAAACACATGAAAAGCATGATATAAATATAGACCAAAATGTAAAGTGCCAAAGGCTTCAGTAATCTTCAACGAGGGCTTTGGCTGTCCATCATTTCTGTCATTTTTTTTTCCAGTGTGATGTGCCAATCTCCTTCTCTGCCTCCTGTGAAACAGTTGTGCATCCTTTGCAGCGAGCGATGAAATAAACATTTCCTTTTGTTTGAATGAAAGGGGACGTTGGCGGTGGTCCATAGTACCACTTACTCTGGAGCGATCCAATTATCATAATGGGACTATTTTGGGATGAAGACAGAGCCATCATGCACAGGGAAACAATTGTTGCAATTATTATTCCTCCGAGTTGTGTTTCTTATGAAAATTGCTGCGGGCTCATCATTGAAGACCAATTTTGCAAGAGACAAAATTTTTACATTTTTTTTTTAAATCTGTAGCATCTGTACAACGCCAGCCCTGGTGATTCAAATGTTCAAATATTAATGCTTTGGTTGCCTTGGAAATACCATTTCCACCAGTTTCCAGTGTGGGAGAGGACAGGCGACCAGGGGATAGGGGAACATGTATAATTGAATCCTGATCAGGATTACGGCTAGGAAGTTGTAGCAAAAAAAAAAAAAAAGTGGGCAAATGGGCAGACTAGCACAGTGGTCCTCAAACCTTTTAGCACCAGGACTTACTTTTTAGAATGGCAATCTGTCTGGGACTCACAGGAAGTGATGACATGGCCAGAAGTGCCGTCAATGTGATGCCAGAGCCTGCCATTTACCTGAGAATGAAGCAATCCATTCTGTTACTGATCAGTTGTGTACTACCCAGCAGGTAGTTAATCTGTGGAACTCTTTGCCACAGGAGGTGGTGATGGCATCTGGTCTAGATGCCTTTAAGAGGGGATTGGACAGTTTTCTGGAAGAAAAGTCCATTGTGGGCTATAGGCCATAATGGATTGTGCATCCTCCTTACGGCAGTAGTAGGCTACTTCAGAGTACTGGGTGCAAGGGAGTGGCAACAGGATGCAAGCATCTTGTGGTCTTGTGTGCTCCCTGGGGCATCTGGTGGGCCACTGTGAGATACAGGAAGCTGGACTAGATGGGCCTTTGGCCTGATCCAGCAGGGCTCTTCTTAAGTTCTTATGTAATTTCTCAGTCATTTTCCAATAGCAAAGTGAAGCAGAAAAGCCCATTTACAGCCTGGACACCAGCAAAACAACCCCACAGCCCTCCCCCTTTCCAGCATCCCATCTTCCCACATTTTCAATATGGCTGTTTTAGGTGCTTCACAACACACCTGAAATAGGCTCGCGACCCACTGGTGGGTCCCGACGCACAGTTTGGGAACCACTCGTCTAGCATATGAAATTCAGCCTGCTCTGCCCTCTGCATGTGGTTTTCTTTTCCTTTTTTTGCCATGGTTTCTACTCATCTAAATACCCAGCATGCTCCACCTTCTTTCGGTAAGGCATCTGTGCCTTCCATCTGCCACACAATCACTACCTATCCAAGCAGTATCTTGGATGTGTAGGATGCTCTCCCCCACCCCATCCCAGAGCATTAGTATGGCGTTAGTTATGTGGAGTCACCATATAGCCCAATCCTGTACCCCATTGGCATACATGACGCAGGGCTACCAGTGCAGCCTCTGCTGAATCCTGAGCACCAGTTGAAGACCAGGATGGCTGGAAAAGCAAGAAAAGAAAAGAAAATACTTACCTCTGTGGCCACTGCCGGGCCCCCAATGGACTAATTCAGATCAATTAGCATAGGGGACTAATTAGCCCCCTATGGACTAATTCAGATCAATGCCAACCCCTTTGCTGGCATAGATCTGTTACGCTGCAGGGATATGTCAGGTTTGGGCAGAAGTATAGAATTCGGCAGCTGTAGGGGTTTCTGAGATCTGCCCCCACCTTGACCTGTCCCAACCTGATCCTCACCCTGACCCACCAGCCAAACCACATCAGTGGCCTGTCTACAGAGCGCTGCTGGAGGCATGCAGCCTTTCACCAGTGGCAGCACTCCATAGACTGTTGGGCAGGCTGCTGCCATAGAGGACCATGCGGGAAGCTGTTCTGCCAGAAACTCCCTGCTGGGTCTCTCTAAGGGCCCCAATGCCCACACTAGGCTGACTGGTTTCCCCTCCAGAGCAGCCTCAGAGGTAGGCAAGATAGGCAGTGGGTTCCTTCACCCACTGGGCCTCCTCTCTTCCAGCAGCCCTGCTTGGATTCACTGGCTGGCCAACCTCCTCCAGACTGCCCTCATCACTATCTTAGCTCAAGATACCCCAAGTCTCACTTGCCACCACAAAACTCCACCACCAAACAATAGGCAGTCAGCTTGCCTAAGCCACACCTGCCTCCTCCACTGTGTGGCTCCAGGGGTGTGGCAGCCATACAATAATTCCCAATAGTTTCCCATAACAACCTTACTTCCTTTATCCAGTCCATCCTTTATCCAGTCCAACAATCCACCAATCAGTCCATCCGGCTCCTACACCTACCGGTGCTGATCACCCTTCCTTTATCCAGTCCTTTAATGCTCCATCCATCCAGCACCTACCCGGTGCTACACCTACCCGGTGCTAGCTTCCTGCAGCTCCTGCCTCCAACTTTATATGGAGGCCAGCCAATCGATGTCTATTGCTGGGCAGGCTCTAGCTCATCAGCCACACCCTTTTCCACCTGTGCCAATCTCCCTTCATAGCCAGAGCCCTCATCAGCCTGCAGCTGTGTTCCTGCTGCAGGCAAAGGCCTTAGGGTTAACCTTGTAATCCCTGGCTGATATGGACAGGAGGCCACTGCTGATACCATTCCCTAACTCCTGGGGGTATCTCCTGCCTTTTCCAATACAGAAGCTGGTGATCCTGAGGTCTCCCCAGTGTACTGCATGGATAGGATTGGGTCATTAGTTTCTCACTTCCTCCTTAGAGAAGGGCACACCAATGGAATGGTTCATGCTATCAGATATACGCCGTGTTTGCAGGTCTGAGCTTCAACTTAGGCTTGTCACCTGGAGGATGGTGGTGGAAAGTCTGGATCTGGTATATGTTTGTGGCCAGTTAGGAAGCATCAGGTCTCCTGACCCTTCAGAATTCTTCAGTGGGAGGCATGTTCTGCTATGGCAACTTCACCATGTCCACCTGATTATTCAGCTACTCTTTGTAGCTGAATCATTGCAGAATGCCGTGGGACTGGCAGTGGGGCTGTCCTCTTCTGAGCTGGTCTCATCCAGTTGTAAGTTTGGACACAGGCTGCTCCTGACACCACTGTTGGAGACTCCAACCCCAATTGGCCTCAACCAGAACTATTGATCAACCTCTTATACCAAATCAGTATGTGATTTGGTATATTGGCATACTAGTATATTGGTCTACCAATTGGCCTCATGTACCAAACAGACCTGTTGACCTATACTAGCCAACAACACAGTTCTTATGCCTGGATCAACCTCTCAACCAATAGCAGGAGTTGTGCTACTTTAAGAATGCCTGGATTCCTCCATGACAACTAAGTAAAAGCGATGCAGTTGCAAAGAAGGCTAATGCAATTTTAGCCTGTGTTAATAGAACCATAGCTTCCAGAGACGTTGTCGTTCCACTTTACTCCACATTGATGAGACCTCACCTGGAGTACCGTGTCCAATTATGGGGACCTCAGTTCACAAACGATGCAGCCGAACTGGAGCAGGTTCAGAGAAAAGCAACGAAGATGATCAGGGGGCTGGAAGACAAGTCCTAGGAGGAAAGGTTGAGGGGTATGTTTAACCTGGAGAAGAGAAGGCTGAGAGGGGATATGATAGCACTTTTCAAATACCTGAAGGGATGTCATACAGAAGAAGGGACAAACTGTACTCACCTGCCTTTGACAGTAGAACTAGATCCAATGGGTACAAGTTGCATGAGAGTAGAGTCAGTTGGATATCAGAAAGAACTTCCGAATGGTAAGGCAGTTAAACAGTGGAACAGATTGCCAAAGGAGGTGGGGGATTCTCCCTCACTGGAGGCCTTCAAGTAGAGTCTCGACAAGCAACTTCTGGAGATGCTCTTGGAAGATTTCCTCTACAGGCAGGGAGTTGGACTAGATGACCTTGTAGGTCCCTTCCAGCTCTATGGTTCTATCATTCTGTGATTGAGCACTTCGAGCACTAACCATGTTTGTTTGGAAAAGCTCTTAAGCTGCTTCTAGGCTTTATTCCAGAGCAGAGGAAGTGAAATATATGATATGTCAGCAGGCCAAAAAACCCAATCAATCCATCACTTGTTTATCCGTGATGCCTAAAGTATTGACAAGAGTTATAACTGGAAAGATTAACCGCTGTCCCTCCAACAATTTAATATTGAGAGCTGAGCCCTCGTACGTGCCATAAGGGAATGAGATTGCCTGAAACTTGGCTTGAATAATGAAGCTCTACAGGCTTCTGGAGGAAGAAGTGAGCTGCATTTTGGGGCCACATGTAGGAACAGAAAAGAATGAGAGCACCATGCTAAGCTGCACTGGAATACTGAGGTCGGTGGGCCTGGTCCAGTGATGTCATGCAGGGGGAACACGGGGGAACTCAGTTCCACTAGTTAAAATTAGGGCTGACTCCTCCCACTTCACTCTCCCTCCTCCCCCCTCCCAATTCCTCTGCAAAGAGCTTTTCTTCTTGGTTGGCTGGCACTCAGAGGGTTAAAGGGAGCGACTCCGGATTCCTAGGGGGGCGAAGGGGGAAGGGCTGCAGTGGGGAAGTCCCGTCCTGCATAGCCCCCTTCCTCGCTCCCTCCAGCCACACACGTGGAGTCAGCAGCCGCTCTGGTGAGTCTGCAGCCCACTGAGGAGAAAGCAGTGATGTCATTCAGGGGGAACGGACCAGAACGGGCGTTCTGGATCCTAACGGGCTCCGTGGCTGCTTCCGGGTCCCCCCCCCCAATATTTGAATTTGAACTCAATAGTGAGTTCCTGTTCCTAAATCGTTTGAATGACACCACTGGCCTGGTCCATATCCAGTGCACCTTAGGTGCGCTGGAGAGCCTCCCTGGGGCAAGGGCACATTCGCTGGAGCCTCCCCATAGGTTTTCTTGGCTCTGTGCCTGCTAAATAGCATGCTCAGTTTGGAGGGCATGCGGCCTGAATTGGGGCCACGTGGCCTGGGGGGTGGAGGCCTGGATGAGACCTACTGGCTGCCTCCTATCTCCGCCTCCCTCCTTCCCCGTGCTGGCATGCCCACTGGCCCACCTATCCTCCACCCAGAATCACCCTCCCACCAGCCATTCCCACGCCCAGTATTGCTCTTGCACCAGCTGAGCTTGGCTGGTGCAGGAGCGGTGCTGCAGCACCGCTGCTCAGCGCCCTTGGGCCAGCGCTGCTGCTTGCGTGGGCCCAGCAGCACTAGTGCCGATGCAAGGGTGCCGGTCGGCACTCCCACATCTGCGCTAGTGACATTGGGCCCACGCAAGCACGTTGCATCGGCCAAACAGGCATCATAGGATTGTGCCCCAAAAGTTATGCACAGCCCTCTCTTCTGGTTTCCACTGGAATGTCGCCATAAGTGGGGATAGGAGCACAATAGAGAATCGGGTAGGGGTTGTACCTGAATGGTTGAGCACACGCGTTGCATTCAAAAGATCCCAGAGCTACCAGACTATAAGACATTTTTTTGCAAATAAGGGTGCAATCCAGTGGTGTCATTCAAATGATTTAGGAACAGGAACTCACTTTTGATTGGCACTTGTCGGGAACCCGGAACCAGCCACGGAGCCCGTTAGGATCTGTTTTGGTCTGTTCCCCCTGAATGACATCACTGCCTTTAACCCTCTGAGTGCCAGCCAACCAAGAAGAAAAGCCCTTTGCAGAGGAATTGGGAGGGGGAGGGGGGAGAGTGAAGTGGGCGGAGTCAGCCCTAATTTTAACTAGTGGAACTGAGTTCCCCCGCGTTCCCCTTGCATGACATCACTGGTGCAATCCTATGTTGCACTGGAACAGGCTGGCCAGAGGGCCAGCGCTGTATCCAGTGCAGCTTGGGAACAGGCTAGAGCCTCCACGGGGCAAGGGCACATTCTATTACGCTATTGTTTCAAAGAAAGTTTGCAACCTGCTTGCATCCTCCAGAAATGAATGCTTGAACTGGTTAATGCAGACCACCAAGAAGTAACTGGACACCCTGTCTGTATATCCATAACTGACACAGAGCCCTGATATGCCAGTAACATGTGCAACCTGCTTACAGTAGTAGTAGGCTACTTCAGAATGCCAGGTGCCAGAGAGTGGCAACAGGATGTTGTCTCATGTTGTCAGCACATGAGACAACAAGACACCCTTGTTGCCTCATGTGCTCCCAGAGGTATCTGGTGGGCCACTGTGAGATACAGAAAGCTGGACTACATGGGTGCTTGGCCTGATCCAGCAGGGCTCTTCTTATGTTCTTAAGGCCCAGATTGGGTTGCAAATTATTATTTACCTCAGTATGTCTGATACAAGGGAGTGGCCACAGGATGCAGGCATCTTGTTGTCTTGTGTGCTCCCTGAGGCATCTGGTGGGCCACTGTGAGATACAGGAAGCTGGACTAGATGGGCCTCTGGCCTGATCCAGCAGGGCTCCATCTAAGGTTCTTAAAATAGCCCATTATGAATCAGTGGCATCGCTAAGGAGGGGCGGGGGGTGGGCAGCCCCAAGTGCCATCCTCAGGGGGGTGTCATCACCCCCTGTGATGTTTTGTAAATTTGTAAAATTGCTGTTTTATGAAATACCAACATCTGCTATATACTTTCGATGGGGAATTTCACCCAGAATTTAATGGGAAAAACAGAGTGTAATATCATTATTCTGTTGAAAGTTATCGATGAAAAATACCCCCCCCAAAAAAAAACAACCCCCAAAAAAATTTCACATAATTTTTTTATTTAAAAAATCGTGATTTATTAAAATCGCGCTATATACCGTGCAGCTTCCACCCAGAATTCAATTAAAAAAACAGTTTAGCAAAAGATGTAGCAAAAAAACAAAAACAAATTCCAAACTGTTTTATGGAGGGGTGTCAAAATATACAGCCTACAGACCAGTGGTGTCATCTACAAAAAAGGAACAGAAATGCTGGGCGGAACGTCCGCGGGACTTCCACGTGATTGGCTGCCCGCCCATCCCGTTCCGCAGCTGCCCTGGCCTCGGGGTGGGGGTGCCTGCTTGCCAGGGGAGATGGGGGGGGCGCAGGAGCCTGGGCGAGCAGCGGTGGAGCGCGCAAACCGGGGGCAGCCCTCCCCAGGCCAGGGCAGCTGCGGAATGAAACGGGCAGGCTGCCAATCACGTGGAATTCCCGCCCAAGTCCCGCCCAGCATTCCCGTTCCTTGTTTATGACACCACTGCTACAGACTATAATCTATCAGTGGTTATTAACCATGATGAGGGGTTAATAAACCTGATGCACGGGCAATATGTCATGGAGCAATAACAGTGGAGGATACTGACATACATCCATTGCTTGTGGGGACATATTTCACTGCATTTATTTTCTGGCCATTATTATTAATTTCGTGACTATTACCATCTCAGGCTCACCTCCCGTACAGGGTAGTTGTGAGGACAAAAGAAGTGGCTTGCCCACCATCTTGAGCTCTTCAGAGGAAGAGTGGTATAAAAATGTGAATAGTCAATTAATTTTGCCGTGGGGGTGTCAACAATTTATGGGCCCTGGGTGCAAAATGACCCAGCTACGCCACTGTTATGAATGTAACAGTGAAGTTAACCTTCACTCAGGAGACCTGGATTGGAAAAAAGGAAAGAATCATAATAAGCAGGTTGCAAAAAAATAAAACAAACAAATTAAAAAAAACAACCATTCAGGGAGAATTGCACTGAGATAGTTCTAATGATAACTTATATTTCAAACCATAATTAGTATGACCCCCCCTCCCCCAAAACTCTAGTTTTGGGGTATACAAATTCAGCTATATTGGGGTCAAGGGAATCATTACTAATAAACTCTTGCCTCCTGCTGGACTGGACACAGGGCTAATTAACAGGGAATAGAAGAGTGGGAGGAGTTTATAAGCATTGCTAACAGCTGACAGTACTAGCAAAATTGGAACGCAAAGGGTTTTAAAATACGGTTTTAAAAGTTCTGACCTGCACATCCTTGGGGTGTGTGTATGTGTGTGTGTGGAGGGACGGGGTTGAACATAAGAACATAAGCCCAGCTGGATCAAGACAAAGGCCCTTCTAGTCCATCTTTCCATGTGCCTAGAGCTGGCTGACACGTCATTGGTCAGCCTGAAAAAATGACACATGAGTTGTGTAAATGTGCACTTTTTTCCCTACCCTGCCAGGCAGGGCCAGCTTTAAGCCAATGTCACCAATGTCGTCACATCAGGCCCCGCGCTTCAGGGGCCCCCGCACTAGCAGGGTGAGCATATTGTCTGTGGCTGCAGCTAGACATACAGCTCTATGGGCTGTAAGCCAGTGGGGCGAGCAGAGCAGCTTCACCTTGGTCTCTCCCACCTGCCTCTGCCTGTGAACAGCCCCCAAATAGGCCACCTGAAAGCAGTTGGCGGTGATGTTATGATATCACCACCTACTTCCACATGCCATGCTTTGCACATGGCACACACAGCTATCTACTTGGTGAGTGGGGGCCCCGCGGGGGGGCACAGGAATGCCCCACATTGGGCCCCACTGCTGCTAGAGCTGGCCATGCTGCCAGGACCGAGTTAGTCTCAACACCCAAAGCAGGTTCCTATAATCCATGTTCAGACTTTCGAAAGCGAGAATGCAAGGCGCTCCTGGGTTTTCCCTTTAACTCTTCAGTGCAAAATACTCGTGTCTAGAGTTGTGCTTGGTGATCACGGTTTCATGGTGATCAATTCTCGACAGCGCTTTTATCAAGATAGGCTTGAAAAAAATAGCAAAGTACTCAGGGCCCAGTCCTAGGTGTGCCCTGTGGCTGACGAGCTCCTGGGCCAGCCGGGTTTGGCTGGTGCAGGAGCAACTCCAGGCAGCATGAGGGAGAGTGGGAGGGTGTTTCTGGGTGGGGGGTGGGAGAGCCAGGAGGTGTACTGGCCTTGGGAAAGTGGTGGAGGTGGGATCTGCCATTAGGCCACATCTACCCTCCCATTCCCGGGCTGCATGGTCCCAATTCGGGCTGTGTGGGGTCCTCAGCTCTGTGCCCGCTAAATAGGCAGGCTTTATGTTATGCCTTTGCCCCAGGGAGGCTCCAGGCAGCTCCAACATGCGCTGGATAAGATGCAGGCTTGCTGGAGTGCCGGCTTGATCTCAACATTTAGGGTGTGCATAGCCACGCCCCTGAGGTTGACATAGCCACACCCCTGAGGTTGATGTGACCATGCTCCCTGATGTGACTATGCCCCCAGTCATCACGG
Source organism: Lerista edwardsae (assembly GCA_029204185.1). NCBI lineage: Eukaryota > Metazoa > Chordata > Lepidosauria > Squamata > Scincidae > Lerista > Lerista edwardsae. The sequence continues at coordinate 15,879 of JAJKFI010000077.1, forward strand.
CTTGGCCTTGGAAGTGGCTGCTTTGCATTGCCGCTAGGCATTGCAAGGCAGCCCTGCCCCCTTACGAGGCCGGGGCAGGTGAACCAATGAGCTTCTTCCCAAGGCGCCAGCATTGCCTCAGGAAGGAGTTCATTGGCTCAATCACCCTGCCCTTGGCTCGGCCTGTTCGCCGCTGGGCCGGGCACGCTCCCGGCCCAGCACCGAACATGGGGGTGGTGTGCTGTGTGGGGGTGGCTGACATTGGGGGTGCAGAGCACCCCCAGAAAATTATTGTGGGTGCCGACAGCATACCGGCACCCACAGAGTTGGCACTACTGCTGGAGTGCCTGTTCCAGCACAAGTTAGGATTGCACTTTCAGCTACTTTTCAAGTTATACTGAACCCCTCCCCAGGCTTGATGTTCAGCGGATGATTTAGATGGGAGAGACGCTCCATCTTCAATAGGTGACCATCATATGACAGGGATTCAGGATGCTCTTGGCAGCCTGATTTTTGAAAAGGTTTAGCTGCTGTCGTAAATGCACTAGCCCTAGAACACTCCTTTACATCAACAGAGTGTAAGCAGATGGAGTGTATTCAATGTGGCACAATCCATATCAGAATATTTACTGATCTACTGTTTCTTTCACAATGCATGACCCACGGCTCTTTGTTTACAGCAGAAGGGCGCCTTGCTTGGGGACCACAATCCATGTGCTTGTCTGAAAAGCAGAGTGCAAACAAACATGACACCAAAATGAATCGCTCCGAAGCCTGCGGCAACCTTGACTTTTCAAGACATGCTTGCTGCGAAATCAACCTGACTTCTCTGTATCAGGTGGCAATTCTACATTTCAATTATATCCAGGTTTCCTGGATACTTGCCAGGAAGGAAGGGACTTTATCCATTTCATCCTGTGATATTTGGCAAGTCAATATTTATTCTGGTTTTCTCCAACATAGGCACTAGATTGCTCAGACAGAATATGGCGAAGCTTTTGTTAAACAGCAAGGTCAAAACCTTTTCCATGGGCCTTGTGAGTGAATATGAGATGGGGGGGGGGGGGAAACTGCCTATTACATATAATTCTGTGACTATTTTACTTGAAGCCTCTTTTACCAGATAAGGCAATGTTGGCATTGTGCATGAATTCTGTATGGTTTATTTTGTGTAGAGCAGTGGTTCCCAAACTTTTTAGGACCATGATCCACTTTTTAAAATGACCATCTATCACGACCCACATTGCTCTACTAGACAAGAAAATAATTCTAGAAAGAAATAATATCAATATCAATATCAATATGATTCTTTTGCCCCTGAGGCTGCTAGAGACTTTACATAAAGTCTGGGAATGCATTTGCTCGACTCCCCTTGATATGGAGTCCAAGGACTGTTCCCCCAAACTTTTACCGTCATTCCAGAGTACCCAGAAGGCTGAACTAGAGAGTAACATGGGCAGTTAGTGACTTCCAGGCCAGACAAAAGGCTGAATCTGGGTTCATACTTGATCTAGGGAATGCCACTTACTAGAGAAAAAAAATCAGAAAATGTGACAGTTTAATTTGAGTGTGTGACGATCACCTCTTCCCACAACTTAGCATTCCAGCCACGAAAGTGATCTCTCCGTCCAAAATTCCAATTGCTGCATTTGTTTTTTTTTCCCCGCAAACTGCATCAGGGTGCTAGCAAGTTCTTTTTTTTTTACTACTTCAGAAACTTTTCACGAGCCACCCAGAATGGGCTTGCGACCCATTTGTGGATTGGGAAACATGAATGTAGAGAAAAGCAGCTGGTGCAGTGATTTTAAGGGGACAACCAACATTCATACAAAATTATGCATGGAAGGGATAAAGTCGATAGAGGGATGTTCTTTACCCTCTCTCAAAACACCAGAACCAGGGGGCATCCACTAAAACTGAGGGTTGGGAGAGTTAAAACAGATAAAAGGAAGTACTTTTTTACCCACCGGGTAGTTAATCTGTGGAACTCCTTGCCACAGGAGGTGGTGATGGCATCTGGTCTTGATGCCTTTAAGAGGGGATTGGACAGATTTCTGGAGGAAATGTCCATCGTGGGCTATAGGCAATGATGGATTGTGCAACCTCCTTACAAAGGTGGTGGGCTACTGGTACCGGGTGTAAGGGAGTGGCAACGGGATGCAAGCATCTTGTTGTCTCATGCCTCCCTGGGGCACCTGGTGGGCCGCTGTGAGATACAGGAAGCTGGACTAGATGGGCCTTTGGCCTGATCCAGCAGGGCTCTTCTTATGTTCTTATGTTCTTATTGGTTCCATCAGAATTGGTTCCATCCATCTGGCATATGCTATGTAACAAATAACAAGAGATGTTCCCAGTTTACAGTCAATCCACTTTATACGTGACCTCGCTATCTGTGAGGGACAGAATTGCTACTTTCCTCATTATCTGCACCTCTGTCCTCATTATCCACTATGCAGAGACCTTCTGAAGGCTGCAGGGACCTTCAGAACGGCACCTGCGACCAGCACTGACCCCTTTAAAATGGCCAGCAGATGCATCCACCAGCCATGTTTAAGCAGTCCCCACTGGTTGCAGATGTCACTCTGAAGGTCCCTGCAGCCCCTGGAAGGTCTCTGCGTTGTGGATAATGAGGACAGAGGCATCTTAGAGGCAAAAAAGATGGGGATCGTTTGCATCAGGGGTCCTGTTTCTTTGCATGTTTGTAAATGCGTACTGTTGGGGGATAGAGGTGAAAAATGTCAAACTAAAGATCTTCCTGAAAATATTTTGGTCTATTTGGATAATTCTTTTTTTAAAGTGAAAGTATTGTTATTTTTTCCGAGCAATTCCTATTTTAATGGGGCAAGGAGGGAAACAACCGGGGCCAAGGGCACCGCAGTGCAGCCAGACCTCTGCCACCCATTTCCGCAGCATGTTTTCACAACGTTGCTTGGGCTGAATTTAGTCGTGTGCAAACCCAAACAAAAACAGGGCTGTGGAAGAAAGGGTCAGCGGTTGTAAAATTCCAAATCCACTCCTCCCCCAAATGGGATGCATGTGACGCTCTGCACCGAGCCAGCTCCATCCCCTCCGAGAGCACCGTGTTGTGGAAACACGCCTTGCAAAGTTGAGTTGTGTTAAAAGGCAAAGCACTGGAGGTGCGACCCTGAGGGAGAGTCTTTCTGCTAGCAGAAGTCGCATCCTCTGATTTCATCCAGCATCCCAGCCATAGGCAAGGAGAGGGTGGGAGCCATTATCTCTGGGAGAGACGCAGCTTAGGCAAAAAGCTTTTCCCTTGTTGTCGGAAAGTGCAAGCAGTCGGAGTTCCACATGATTTCGAGCCATTCTGAGAGGAGAAAAAAAATGCATTTTATCATCAAACTGAGTGGGAAATTACCCAGATTACAAGTGATTTTGTTTTGTTTTTTTAGAAAAGAAAATGGATATATTGTATGTTCTATATGAGAAAAAATAAAAAAAATAGGAATGTAAATTTGGATCTCTTCCTCCCCCTTTTCAAAGCCTTCTAGCTTAATATTTTTTTAAAAAAAAATGGGGAGGGGGTCCTGTATTCCACAAAACATCTCTTTTTTTTTTTCCTGACAGCCATGGGAATAGTGGCAAAGTACTTCCAGTGTGATTATCTCCCATTGGGAGTGAATAGGTGGCTGATGATGACCATTATGTTTAGTGCCACCATTGTGCATACTACAGTACAACATGCATCAGTTTTTAAAAAAGTCAGACCTATGCCCAGGGAATGTACACTTGGTGGGAAGGGAGGAGAGCCAAGGGTAAGAAGGAATCAATGTAGGCAAATGCAATTCCATGTTAAGAGTCAAGTATGCACCCCACATCCATCCATCCACCCAGAGGCGGAGGAAGGGTGTAGCCTGGGGTGGCGCGAGCCATGGGCGCGGGCGGCAGCAGGGTGCCATTGTGCGGAGTCCGCGGACTAACCTGCGCGCTGTCTGGCCTGCCTGCCCTCCCTGGTGTCCGTTCTGCTCCAAAATGGAGCTATTCCAGGCGCAGGGAGGCGTGGCTGGGTGACACACAGGGGCGGGGCGACGTGCTGGGGGCGCGGTTTCATCGCCCTGCCATGGGCGCGCTCGGGGCTCCGTTCATCCCTGCATCAACCTAGGGATTTATTTATTTTTAGGTGATCAACACAGAATGCTAAATAATGAGAATTTCTACTGAAAAACACAACATAAAATGAAATTTAGGTCACAATGTGAAAAAAAACACCACTTTTGCTTATTTTTGAGACAGTTTGACACAAATTTAGATCCATTTCACAAAAATATCACCACTGTTGTTTATTTTTATTTTTGTTTGTTTTTTATTTATGTTGTTTATTTTTGACACAGTTTTGAGGAATCCACAAATAGTTTTCAGTAAGGGATCAGGAGGAGGAGTGGCAGAATCAGGAGGAAACGGGATTAAATTATGACACGCATGTTAATAATTCACAGTGCATGCTGGGGTGACTTTAATGGAATGTGGAAGTAGTAAGTAGCACTTTCTTGATGCTCCATGAAGCAACCAGAGTGCAGCTTGGGAATTTTTGAGCAGGTTATTTCGGGCTGGGGTGTGTGTGCCAGTGATTGCTGTCCTTTGTGGGGCCATTCACCTTATTTATTGTGCTGTTTGTACAATTTGCAATACAAATTTGGATAAAAACACAAAACACCGCAATTTGCTATTTTAATCAAAACGTTTTGGAAAAAATATCACCAACCCCACCCTCCCACCTCTATCTATACCTATGACCTATGGCTACGATGGCTGTCTGCCATGGCCCTCTGCTTTCTCAGTGCTTCAAATAAGAAGAGGTACAAAACATCATGCCTGCATATTTATCACAAATGTTTCCATCCTCTGAATGACATCCTAGTCAAAGAGCAAATGTACAATGGGAAAGAGGGGTCAGCAAAAAACAACAACAAACGATTCCACTTGCCCTGCACAAAAGCAGCTTGTGCAGTAAACACATACAAAACAGGTTGTTAAATGTTGCAGCGGTTCAAATCTGAGCCGAGCTTGGGTTATTAGCATGTAGCTTCTAATCCTTCTGGAGCGGTATTGCTTCATTTAGAAAGCTCAACAACCAGTCATTGTTGTTGTTGTTCAGTCGCTAAGTCGTGTCCGACTCTTCGCGACCCCATGGACCACAGCACGCCAGGCCTCCCTGTCCTCCACTAGCTTCCTGAGTTCACCCAATTTCATATTCATTGCTTCGGTGACACTATCTAACCATCTCATCCTCTGTCGCCCCCTTCTCCTTTTGCCTTCAATCTTTCCCAGCATGAGGGTCTTTTCTAAAGAGTCCTCTCTTCTCATCAGGTGGCCAAAGTATTGGAGCTTCAGCTTCAGCATTTGTCCTTCCAGGGAGCAATCAGGCTTGACTTCCTGGAGAATTGACCGATTGGATCTCTTTGCAGTCCAGGGGACTCTCAAGAGTCTTCTCCAACACCATAATTCAAAAGCATCGATTCTTCGACGCTCTGCCTTTCTTATGGTCCAGCTCTCACAGCCATACATGGCTACTGGGAAAACCATCGCTTTGACTATGCGAACCTTTGTTGGCAGGGTGATGTCTCGGCTTTTGATTAAGCTATCTAGGTTCACCATAGCTTTCTTCCCAAGAAGTAAACGTCTTTTAATTTCATGGCTGCAGTCACCATCTGCGGTGATCTTGGAGCCCAGGAAAATAAAGTCTGTCACTGCTTCCATTTCTTCCCCTTCTGTTTGCCAGGAAGTGATGGGAGTGGTTGCCATGATCTTAGTCTTTTTAATGTTGAGCTTCAAGCCAATTTTGGCACTTTCCTCTTTCACCCTCATCAAAAGGTTCTTTAGGTCTTCCTCACTTTCTGCCAGTAGAGTGGTATCGTCTGCATATCTGAGGTTGTTGATGTTTCTCCCAGCAATCTTGATTCCAGCTTGTGAGTCATCCAGCCCTGCCTTCCTCATGATGTACTCTGCGTATAAGTTAAATAAGCAGGGTGACAATATACAGCCTTGTCGTACTCCTTTCCCAATTTTAAACCAGTCGGTTGTTCCATGTCCAGTTCTAACTGTTGCTTCCTGACCCGCATAAAGGTTTCTCAGAAGGCAGATCAGGTGGTCTGGAACTCCCATCTCTTCAAGAACTTGCCACAGTTTGTTGTGATCCACACAATCAAAGGCTTTAGCATAATCAATGAAGCAGAGGTAGATGTTTTTCTGGAACTCTCTTGCTTTCTCCATGATCCAGCGAAGGTTGGCAATTTGATCTCTAGTTCCTCTGCCTCTTCGGAAACCAGCTTGTACATCTGGTAGTTCTCGATTCACATACTGCTGAAGCCGAGCTTGTAGGATTTTGAGCATGACCTTGCTAGCATGTGAAATGAGTGCAATGGTGCGGTAATTCGAGCAATCTTTGGCATTGCCCTTCTTTGGGATTGGAATGTAGACTGATCTTTTCCAATCTTGTGGCCACTGTTGGGTTTTCCAAATTTGCTGGCATATGGAGAGCAGCACTTGGACAGCATCATCTTTTAAGATTTGGAGTAATTCCGCTGGAATGCTGTCACCTCCACTAGCTTTGTTGTTAGTGAGGCTTTCTAAAGCCCACTTGACTTCACTCTCCAGGATGTCAGGTTCGAGCTCAGTGACTGTACCACTGTGGTTATCAGGAACATTTAGATCGGCCTTATAGAGTTCCTCTGTGTATTCTTGCCACCTCTTCTGAATCTCATCTGCTTCTGTTAGGTCCTTGCCATTTTTGTCCTTTATTGTGCCTACCTTAGCATGAAATTGTCCTTTGACATCTCCAATTTTCTTGAAAAGATCTCTAGTCCTCCCCATTCTGTTGTTTTCCTCTATTTCTTTGCATTGCTCATTTAGAAAGGCCTTCCTATCTCTCCTTGCTGTTCTCTGGAAATCTGCATTCAGTTGGGTATATCTTTTCCTTTCTCCCTTGCTTTTGGCTTCTCTCCTTTCCTCAGCTATTTGTGTTCTGCAATTTTATGAATTAGCTCCCAGCCATCCGTCAGTGCAATTATGGAGGGATATATTTACCTGTAACCAAGTCCGACACAACATGATTGTGGTTCTGATTAAAAGCATACCAAAATGCTTGGGAGGGAGAAATGTCGTTCTGCTTTGTGAGACGGGAGCTGGAGGAATGTATGTCTCTGGCAATCATGCCGTTTAACCCTTACCTGGGATTGTTCAAAAGTTCAAAAGATGTTCAGGGCTGTAGAGACATAAACTGTGCATTAAAATAAAAAAGGGGGGGCTGGAATGGTTTGTCAATTAATTGGCTAATCAAGTTGAACATTTTTAATCAATGAAAAGGGTGCCCTTGATTAATTGGACAGCAGATTGGGGTCAGTGGCGTAAAGAAGCCAGGGCAGGAGGGGTACTTTTTTTTTATTTTGAAGAATTTATACCCCACCTTTCCCATGCCGAAAGAAATGCCCAAGACGGCTTACATGGGCAGGTTAGTCTAAACCACCATTTTTCAATGGTGTTTTTTTTTTTTTACAACTGTACAGTATTCTGCAATTCACCGAATCCTCAGTCCCAGATGTCGCCTTCACAGTGTGGTTCTCTCCTCTGGCCGCGTGACATCGAGCTTCAGCAGGTGATCGTCAGTCCAGCCTGGACAGGTCCTCAAGGTTGGACTCCGTTCTTTTACTGGCTGGCCTTCTCACAACATTCCAGCACTGGCTAATCAGCTCCACAGTGACCCTGTTCTGCCACAGCAGGTATTGCAGCTTGTCCCAGTCTGGCATTCCATCTCCCATCCAAAAAGTAGACCACAGAGTCTCCTACTTAGCTTCAGGCAGTACCAGCAGCTCAACCATCAGTCCATACCTCCTGCAGAGTGGCAGAATAGCAGTTTTCCACCATTCGAGCTGGGTTGACAGTACTTACTGGAGGGGCACAGCAAATACTATGAAATCTGCCCTCCGTTCACCCTTGTCCCCCTACAGCTCCAAAGGGAGTTGGTTCTGGGGCCTGGGCTGCACATGCGTTGAGGAGGGGGTGGCAGAGCAGGTGTAGGGCAGACACAATGATGCAGGGGGTGTCACTGTGACATCTGGACCTGGGTACTTACCCCCCGCTATGCTACTGGCTTGGGTTTAGTTCAACTGGCAATTGTCAGTGGAAGACACTGGGGCATAATCCTTACCAGGCGGTGGGCCAGCACAGTGCTCTTGCATTGGACCAGTGCTGTTGCAAACATGCCATGCGGTGTGTCTGCGTTGCAGATTCGGTCACTAGGCTGGTGCAGGCAGCAGGTGCCACCAGACCTCTCAGCTAGCTCTGCTGGCGCAAGGCTGTGCTGAAGGTGTGCCAGAGGCGGGCAGGAGGTGCCACGGGTGGAGAGGGGGGTGGAGGCAGGACACGGTCATCGGGCTCTACCCAAACCCCTGTCCCCAGGCTGGGCGGCCCCGATTTGGGGTGCTCCAGGCCATGTAGACTTGTGCTTGCTATTTTGCAGGAGCAGATCTGAGCAGCCCCATAAGGCTGGCTGGGGCTTACCCTGGGGCAAATGGAAAACATTCCCTTGCCCTGTGCTGAACGGCCACTGCCTCCTAATGTGGTTGGGATGTGGCGCAGGTGAGCCAGCCTGCCCATTCCAGCACATGTTAAGACGGCACTGTGAAGTCATCTTCTTTCTCGGCCAGCTACTAGCAATAAGGATTTTTGCTGTGGCTGGCAACATCATTTTGTAATGATTAACACAAATTATAGTCCAACAATTCAAAAGAGGGATTGTCAGCGGCGGTCCTGCACCGCACCTCCCCCGGCCGAGACACACACTTACCCAGCGAGCGGGGGAGGACACGACCGCCCCCCTGGCCCTCCGCCGGGCTCGCTGCAACCCCGAGGGCCAACCATGCTGCAAACAAAGCTTGAACGGTCTGGGGCGCCTTGGCCAGCAACCCCGTACTGGTGTGTAGTGTGTGTGTGGCGAGGCCAACGACTGGTGGGGAGCAGCAGCTGCGCGGCCGTGACTTCGCTCCCGGCAGGGCCACATCCGTGCGAGATCTCGGGCCCGAGATCTCGCTGGAAGGGGAGGAGCCTCTGCAATCCCAGCCAGAGCTCATAAGGAGCTCGGCCGTGGAGGCGAGCGGTCGCTCCTCAGCGCCAGGCGAAGGTCTGGCACTTGAGGGCTCCATGGGGGCTGGCCACCCTCCTCCACAGACAACCTCCTCAGCGGGGACCCCCAGGAGGGGAGCGCCAGGGGTCAGGGGTGCTCCTCCAGGGACCGGGCTCCCGATCCTGCCGTCCCTAGGTCGTGGTTGGCAGGGGTGAGCGCCTCCCTACTGGGAGATCCCCCATGGTCCAGGGGTACCTGCTACCCAAAGGGACCCTCCAGGACCAGCAGAAGGGCCCCCCGAATACTGAGATTCCAAGGGGCCGCCGGAGAGCAGTTGACGTGGCCCCCCAAGAAAGAGAGGCCAGCGAGAGGGTCAGACGTCTCCGACCCTGGGGGACAGGGGCGAGGTGGCCCAGCCTTCACCGCCTGGGGTAACCGCCAGTGACATTGCTCATATTGAGCCCTGCAGTCAAGGGTTTCAGAGGGACTGACATTGTACGGGGGGGGGCGTGACGTTACGTGGCCGACCCCGATGACAGATGAGTGTTAAAAGCCTGACAAGATTAAACAGCCTCTAACAAGCTGGGAAACAAGTGTCCTGTGTGTCCCCGCACAGCGACCACCCCCAGTGCCTGCAAATCCATGAGCTACACTGCCCCGTGATGACCGTTGCGGGTGGCGCCACCCCATGGACGTCACAGTGATAAAAAGGATCGGCAAAGCAGACGGCTTCTTCTCCGAGTTTGCTGGCTCGCCAAAAACGGCCCTCCCTTAAGCCTGTTTGCAAATTGCCTGTAGCAAAGTAGCTGTTTACGACAGTTAGCTGCTTCAGAAGCGCTTGCGTGTGTGTGTCCGTGTGCATGCATGTGCACATGTACAGTATGTGGGAAGAGCAATTTTCAGTGAGAAACTAGCCCAGAGGGAAAGCTTCCTCCCTCTGTGCCGTGGACCTGACATGGACTGTGAGAGTGCAATCCAGAGAGCAGGGCAAATTTGTCTGAGCGCGCAACCCTAAATTGCACAGGATTGGTGTGGTTGGTGGGCCTGCGCCAAATCCAGCCCACCTTGGGTGCGCAGGGTAGCTGCCCCAGGGCAAGGGGACATTCGCCTCTTTGTCTAGGATACCTCGGATCTGCTATTTAGCAGGCACAAAACCGAGGAAACCACACGGCCCAAATTGGGGCCACGCAGCCTCACGACGGGACCTTGGCTATTGCCTAAAGGCCACATCCCACTCCACCCCCTCCCTGGCTTGGCCCGCCTGCCAGCCTGCCCACTCCCCACCCACCCACCCACCCCCCAATTCCGCCTCTTCACTCTTCCCCCTCTCTCCTCCCAGAACCTCCCATGCGCTAGCCAGGTTTGGAGCTCTCGGGCCAACACTATGAGTAATGTTGGCCCATGCGCTGTAGTGCCGATGCGGGGGTGCCACTCGGTGCCCCCATGTTGGCGCTAATGACGTAGCGCCAACATAACAACGTTGTGTCAGCGCTACACAAGAGCCTGGATTGCGCCGTAAGTAGGGCTCTATCTGTAATCTGTTCACCCACATTGGAAGCCGTTTCAAACTGCACAAGCCGTTCTTAGTTTCCGAAGGTCCTACATTCAAATCAGATGTCAAGTGCAGGTTATGCAAATCTATGGTGATGATGAAGAGGCCAATCGTATTTTACTAACAAATAAGCTGCAATCATATTGAATAGAAATCCATATCCAACCAAGCTTTCAGGGTAGGAAGGCCAGTACGTCTAGCTATGCAAGAGATGTTGTTGCATGCCGATCGAGAGCAGCACAAGCTAAAATGGCTGTCGGAGACCAAGATGACCTGCAATTAAGACACTACGAATGCTGAACAGGCCGATGTCCTCAGAGGGCTGTCAGTGATGGATGGGGAAAGGGGCTCTTCCCGGAGCAGGAGCCCACCCAAATACAAATGGAAGGTGAGAGTTCAACATGACACGAGGCACATGGCCATACGCAGGCATGCAGGAGGAACAGCAACGAAAAGCTGTTACTACCACGCTTGGAATGACTCAAGGGAGCCCTTGAATAGTTGACTGGTTGCCAGTGAAAATTCTAGGAATGCCAGATGCTTTTCCACACTGACAAACATTTGGCTGAGCCGCACACAAATGTCGACCTGTTTCCCCTGTAGGGACTGTATGTGGAAAATGAACGGAGGTGGGGACATTCAGTTATTCCAAGGCTGTTTTCAGCTAGAGGCTTTGGTGAAAAACCTGTCATGGGGTTTCATGGACATGTTATAAAACCATAAGAAGAGCCCCGCTGGATCAGGCCACAGACCCCAACTACTCCAGCTTCCTGTATCCCACAGTGGCCCACCAGATGCCTCAGAGAGCACACAAGACAACAAGGTGCTTGCATCCTATTGCCACTCCCTTGCACCTGGCATTCTGAGGTAGCTTACATCTAATATAAGGAGGTTGGACTTATATTACATCTAATATAAGTCCATCGTGGCCTATATGGCCACGATGGACTTTTCCTCCAGAAATCTGCCCAATCCCCTTTTCAAGGCACCTAGGCCAGATGCCATCACCACCTCCTGTGGCACAGAGTTCCACAGATTAACTACAGATTGTTGTTCAGTCGCTAAGTCGTGTCCGACTCTTCGCGACCCCATGGACCACAGCACGCCAGGCCTCCCTGTCCTCCACTAGCTTCCGGAGTTCACCCAATTTCATGTTCATCGCTTCGGTGACACTATCTAACCATCTCATCCTCTGCCGCCCGCTTCTCCTTTGGCCTTCCATCTTTCCCAGCATGAGGGTCTTTTCTAAAGAGTCCTCTCTTCTCAAGAGGTGGCCAAAGTACTTGAGCTTCAGCTTCAGGATTTGTCCTTCCAGGGAGCAATCAGGCTTGACTTCTGGGAGGATTGACCGATTGGATCTCCTTGCAGTCCAGGGGACTCTCAAGAGTCTTCTCCAACACCATAATTCGAAAGCATCTATTCTTCGGCACTCTGCCTCACGGCCCATCCAGCCCTTGCCCAGAAACACCCTCCCTCCCTCCCTCCCTCCCAGAAATGCTCCTGCGCCAGGATGGACTCATGCCAGTGGCTTGCATCAGCCTCAGGGCACGCCTAGGATTGAGCCCTCAGACATCTTAGCTCAGACATCTTGAAAATTGGCCAGAATAAACTTGACATAAGGTGAATTCCCTGCACACAATTTCACGCTGGCAGGATTTTAGAATTTTTCAGGCTGTACAACGGTGGAATACATAAAAATGTATTTATTTCAAACAGTAGTGTAGACAAAGACTGAAACCACTGTTAATGAATTAAGCCTGAGATAGTAGATGTGTTGCAGCAACAACCCACGAATGCCTTGGAGAGTTAAGAATTATTCCGCTGTTTAATGTTCATGGTGAGTAAATATACTGAGGGCACAATCTTAACCAAGTTCCCAGCCAACTTTCCTCTGGCATTAGAGCAATGCAACTTTAAGGTAAGGGAGAAAACATTCTCTTATGTACCTTTTTACCCAGCGGGTAGTTAATCTGTGGAACTCCGTGCCACAGGAGGTGGTGGCGGCATCTGGTCTAGATGCCTTTAAGAGGGGATTAGACAGATTTCTGGAAGAAAAGTCCATCGTGGGCTATAGGCAATGATGTATTGTGCAACCTCCTTACATTGGTGGTGGGGTACTTCAGAGTACCGGGTGCAAGGGAGTGGCAACAAGATGCAAGCATCTTGTGTCTCATGCCTCCCTGGGACACCTGGTGGGCCGCTGTGAGATACAGGAAGCTAGACTAGATGTGCCTTTGGCCTGATCCAGCAGGGCTCTTCTTATGACTTACCGCACTGCCCCCCCCAGCTACACTTCTGAGAGCTCAATCCTTACTTGGAGTTAGGCCAGCACAGTTAGGCCCAGCAGGGTTTGACCCACACAAGTGCCACCATAAAGTATGTTTGGACCACTCTTGGAGACGAGTGCCATCCTCCCTGACTCCGAGAGTGGTCCGAACACGCTTTATGGTGTCCCTTATGCTGGCCAAACCTTGTTGGCCTAACTGTGCCGGCCTAACTCCAGGTTAGGATTGTGCCCTGGGTGTGGGCCAGAGAGCCTGTTTGCCCAATGTTTGGCAACACACATGGGTTCTCATTAGTGTGGAAATTAACCTGATGAAGGCCAGAACTTTGTAAACTGCTGCAAGTAACAAAATCCACAATGCAGACACAAAAAAGAATATGGTGAGCTAAGATCCCATTTAATAGAATTGAGTGTACGCGCATTTTATGAGACAGCCTTAATCTGTTTTTTTTTTCTACTTCTCCTTCCCCATCAAAGGGGAATTGATTGCCATCACATCCATGCCCCTGCTAACTGGGCAAGAGGCACTTTTTAAAGTGGTGTCCTCTTATATTTAGCAAGGGGAGAGCAATGGTCCCTTTTCACCCCAGCACAGTGTCTTTCTCGTGGCTGTTGCTGGTGGTGTTCTCCATTCCTTTAGATTGTGAGCCCTTTTGGGACAGGGAGCCATTTAACTTGAATGTTATTATTTGCCTGTAAACCGCTTTGTGAACTTTATGTTGAAAAGCGGTATATAAATACTAGTGATTGATTGATTGATTGATCCATGACAAAGAACTGATCAGGAGTAATATCCTGCATCCACATGAAGCGCAGTTTCCCAGCTCCTTACATTAATAAAACAAAACAAGTATTTTGGAAAGGATTAGTTATTTGTTGAATGAAAGGATATTTCTGACAATAAATCATACTGGCTTCTGTGGGGCATTTCAAAGGGCATTTTTAAACTAAGGGAAGAGTGGTTGGACTGCTCTATCCCCTCCTGAACAAACAGGGTTTTTGGTCTGTAAATAACACAGAGGGTAGATTCCCTTTGCTACCACCCTAATCTTAACTAACAACCCACCATAAATATTGCAGGTGGAATTTTCCATGTTCCATTATAATTACTTGGTTAATGTGATTTTCCACACAAAAATGGAAAGCATAATAAAAAACAAGGAACTTACTACGCAGTTGAGAATCATTTTTTTTAAAATGAAAATATGAGGGAAGGAAGGTCATTTATCTAATCAGGTTTTTGGTTTTTTTTCTCCTAGTGATGCAACTGTTCTAGATTGTAAACCTGCTGCAGGTACCGTTCTTCTTGCTTGTTGCTTGCGTTATATTTTTACAGTGCTAAACCTATTCCCAGTTGCCATCCCATGCACTTACTTGGGAGTAAAGCCCACATAGTAGGCTGAAACGATATTGCTCTTCAGTCTAGGAAAAGAAGGTGTCTGAGGGAGGCAGTACTTGATTGAGATGTACAAAATGTTGCATGGGATAGATAGAGTGCATAGAGGGATGTTCGTTTGCCTCTCTCACAACACCACAACCAGGGGACATCCACTCAAATTGAGTGTTGGGAGTATTAGAATGGATAAAAGGAAATACTTTTTTGCCCTGTGGCTAATTAATCTGTGGAACTCCTTGCCACCTCAGGTGGTGATGGTGTCTGGCCTAGGTGCCTTTAAAAGGTGATTGGATAGATTTATGGAGGAAAAGTCCATTGTGGGCTACAGGCCATAATGGATGGTGTAACCTCCATACTTCAGAAGTAGGCTGCCTCAGAATGCCAAATGCAGGGGAGTGGCAAGGAGGTATCTAGTTGTCTTGTGTGCTCCCTGAGGCATCTGGTGGGCCACTGTGGAATACAGGAAGCTGAACTAGATGGGCCTTTGGCCTGATCCAGCAGGGCTCGTCTTCTGTTATTAAGGCCCAGATTGAGTTGCAGGTTATTATTTACCTCAGAATTTTACCTCAGAAATTTACCTCAGAATGCGAGATAAAAGGGAGTGGCAACAGGATGCAGATATCTTAAGAACATAAGAACATAAGAAGAGCCCTGCTGGATCAGGCCAAAGGCCCATCTAATCCAGCTTCCTGTATCTCACAGCAGCCCCACCAGGTGCCCCAGGGAGGCATGAGACAACAAGATGCTTGCATCCTGTTGCCACTCAATTGCACCCAGTACTCTGAAGTAGCCTACTACTAATGTAGTACTACTACTACTAATTAGCCTACTACTAATGTAAGGAGGTTACACAACCCATCATTGCCTATAGCCCAGGATGGATATTCTTCCAGAAATCCGTCCTTATTGGAAATCTTATTGTCTTATTGGAAATCTTATTGTCTTGTGTGCTCCCTGAGGCATCTGGTGGGCCACTGTGAGATACAGTAAACTGGACTAGATGGGCCTTTGGCCTGATCCAGTGGGGCTCTTCTTACTGGTAGGCAGAAGGTAAATGCAGATGATTGAGAGCACAATCCTAAATTGCGCTGGTTTGGCAAGGCTGGGGGGCCTGCACCAAATCCAGTTTACCTTAGGTGGTGCTGGGGAGCCTGCCTGGGGCAAGGGCACATTTGTACCCTTGCCCCAGGGACACCATGGGGTTCCTCGGACCTGCGCTTGCTATTTAGCAGGTGCAGATCTGAGGACCCCACCTGGCCCGAATCTCATTGGGCCTTACTCCCTGGTAAGTGTGTGTAGGATTGCAGCCTCCTGTATTTTTTCCTGTCTTTCCAGGACACATGACTATGCTTTGATTCTTGAAGGAGTCTGGGCCGGGAAATTAGAAAGATTGATTCTGTTCTTGCCTCAGACATTTCCTTTGTGAACCTGCACATATTGTTTAACCTCTGGATTTAACACTGCTGTGTTGTAGTGGGTATTTTTACTTCTAGGATTGCTGCGACATTCAAGGGGTGAAAAGAAGATATTATTCATATTTCCTCTGCGGCTTTCGAAAGTATCCAAGACTTTCATTCAGGAGGCTGGTAAGGGGAGTACCGTATTGTTCCAGCAGAGAAATGCATCCCCATCTGTCTTGTTATGCATGATCAACTTCTCCTTTTCAGCTCTGGCATTCAACCAGTTGTGCTGAATACCTCAGTGAACTTTGTTCTGAGAGGAAATAAGGGCGTTATCCTTCCTTGGTTCAATGGACGATAAAGGGAGGTAGATCAGAAGAAGTGCTGTTAGACAGAGGAGAAGAGACAAGTACTGTGAAATGAACCCATTTCACAGATGGGATATTGGTTTTGGCCATCCCTTGCCTACAAGCTGCTGCATGTTTTTCTCAATGTTTTCAGTCTTGTGACTGCTTTGGCCACAGCCTAAACTGGCTATGGTAGGCCATGGGCAGGGTGGAAGGGGGTCATATGGACATGGGTGCCACTGCCACCCACTCTCTGGGGCCTTCCCGAGGGCTAGGTAGAGTGTGTGCAGCATCCGCAGGCTTACCAGAGGCTTACTGCAACCTTTGGAAGACCTTTAGGCAGTGATGTCATGCAGGGGGTACGCGGGGGTACGCGAGTACCGGTTTCTAGGATTACAGCTGGCCCCGCCCATTCGCCCGCCCACTCGTCGACTCCGCCCTCTGCAACGTTTGAATTTCCTGCATGTTTGAGTTGCCTGCATGTTCTCAGAGCCAGGCAGGCAGGCAGGCAGCGAGCAGAGCCTTTCCTTTCCTTGCCACTGAAAAATGAGTTGCTCTGGGGTTTTCACATGATGCCAGGCCTCCTTCACATGTTCTGGGGGTGCTGTGGAATACTGTTGCAACTGTTGGGTCAGTTTAAAATCATCTGAGGCCTCAAAAAGGGCTTTTCTCATGTCACTTCCTGCCACGACATCACTTCTGGCTTATGACGTCACTTCTGGTGGGCGGGTCCCGGCACGTGCCAATCAAAAGTGAGTACCTGTTCTTAAATCATTTAGATGACACCACTGCTTTTAGGGTACAATCCTAATCCAAATTAGGCTGGCATAGTTAGGCCAGCGAAGTTTGGCCAGCACCAGGGACAACGTGAAGCATGTTTGGACCACTCCTGGAGTCAAAGAGGCCAGCACACAGACATACGCCATCCTCCCTGAGAGTGGTCCAGACGCACTTTATGGTGGTCTTTGTGCAGGCCAAACGTTGCTGGCCTAACTTTGTCAGCCTAACTCCAGGTTAGGATTGCACTCTTTGTCATTTGTATTACTGCACACAGTGTGTGTGTGTGTGTGTGTGTGTGTGTGTGTGTGTGTGTGTGTGTGTGTGTGT
>JAJKFI010000077.1:33029-57281 GCA_029204185.1 Lerista edwardsae
TGTGTGTGTGTGTGTGTGTGTGTGTGTGTGTGTGTGTGTGTGTGTGTTTACTTGAAAAGTGGCACAAACATATAAAAAAAGGAGCCACTCGTTTCAACGCAGTAAATCAGCATTGAAATGCCCATGTGCATTGAAGTGCTCTATTTAATTGAGAGTGTTGCGTTTGGATGTGGATGAAAGTAGGAAAGTCAAGGCATTTGGGCTGGTTCCATTATTTGCAGGCTCCAGCTCATTTGTACTGAGAGCGTGGCTTCGTTTCCATCTGTAAAGTCTTATCTTGTGTTTCACTCACGGAAAAAGAAAATTAAAAAAACCATTGGCGAGGCTGCTCCTGCTCCTCGTTGAGGTCAAGGTCAACTCATACAACCGTCTGGCACATGGAACTGCGGTTTTTTTTTTGGCTATTTCAACACAAAGCAGCCACGTGGACTGCAGGAAAAAAAAATCCAGAACTTGCAGAAAATACATACATAAACCTTTATTGGCATTAAAATAGATGACAATAACCAGCACAATAGCATTACCACCGAGAGGAAGGAGAGAAAGGATAGGTCATAGTGAGGGGGGTATTAGAGAGGGGATAAGAGGAAAGAGGAAAGGATGTTGGATCAGGGAGGGGTTTTTAGTTTGGAGACCACAGATAGGAATTCCGCTACCGAGTTTGTAAGAGCCACAGAACTGTCACTCAAGAAGGTAGACAAAAGGTCAGTAGAAGTGCCAAGGAGGGAGGACAACAAAGGTTCGAGATGTATATCCTGCAGAGGTTGATGGACAGGCAGCGGCGGCAGGAAAGCAGCGGAATGCAGCGGAACGCAACGGGCGGACTGCCGCTCAACAGTAAGTCCCGCCCAGTGTACCGGCTGAATGCCGCCCCTGTGGACAGGGCAGCGGAATAATATATGAGCCACTACGTCTGGTTCCAGATGGCAAAAATGGCATAAACTGTTATCACGCGGGATATTTGAGAATCTACCAGTGTGTACAGCTGAGGGGAAGATGTTAAGTCTCGCGAGCATAAATGCTGTCCTCTTATTGGGGTTGGTCAGTTCGCTGAAATAATTGAAAGGGCGACCAAAAGAGGGGGGGAAGGCCGAAAAACTGGGGAGAGAACTTGCAGAAATTCAGCAAGTGATGCTTTTACTACTGCTGAATAGCCATGCTGGAGAAAGCAGCACTTTCTGCCTACCGTGAAAGGGTTAAAGTAGTGACTGGCTCTCTTATCAGGCTGGGGGAAGCAGCCACTTCCAGTGGTGAACCGGGAAGGGGAACTGGAAGGAGTGCCATGCATGCGCCAGCTGCTTACACAGATGGTGGCCCAGCCACATCACCCTGCCACTAGCCCAATCTTTTACTCCTGCTGCTCTCAGGCCCCTCTAACCAGTCTGCATCAAGTACTAGTTTGCTTGGGCTGAGCCTATACTGAAGGCATAATCGCCTTCAATGAGCCTTCATAATGAGAAGTTAGGCTGGAACAAATTAGGGAGAAAACATTCCCTTATGTTGACTGCCCCCCCCTTCACTTCTGAGAGCGCAATCCTAACTTGGAGTTGGGCCGGCACAGTTAGACCAGCAAAATACAGTCCTCTGTATACGTGAACTCTATCTGCAAATTTGCTTATCTGCAAGGGACAGATTTGCTATTTTTCTCGACTTTGTATTTGTGGGGCTAATGAAGTTGAGGACATTACCCATTACCTTTTATTCTGCTCTCTCTATGACGGTCCTAGAGCCAAATTTTTGGCTCCTCTGTTACAAGATAGATCAAACTTAGCACAGGTCTGTTACCTCTTGGCAGATGCTGATTGTGAGACCACCCTGAAGGTGGCTCGTTTTGCACTTGCGGCGTCAAAAATTCGATCTAATTATGGAAATTATGTTCAATCTTTTATATCATAGTGTTGTGGTCAAATAATTTTAATTTACAGTTTGTTCAATCGATGTTTGCATCTTTTATGATTGTTAAATTGTAAATTTGCCCTGTTTGTGATGTTGTTTTTATACCATTTTGCTCACTGTTATGTCATTATTATGTTTGCCTTTCTATTTTGTAATGACCTATGGTTACGCAATAAATATTGACTGACTGACTGACTGACTGGCTATTTTTCTCATTATCTGCGCCTCTG
Organism: Lerista edwardsae; assembly: GCA_029204185.1. Classification (NCBI taxonomy): domain Eukaryota; kingdom Metazoa; phylum Chordata; class Lepidosauria; order Squamata; family Scincidae; genus Lerista; species Lerista edwardsae. The sequence goes on from JAJKFI010000077.1 coordinate 35,156, forward strand.
TCCTCGTTATCCACTATGCAGAGACCTTCTAAAGCCGGCAGGGACTTTCAGAGTGGCAGCTGCGACCAGCTGCGACCAGCTGCGACCAGTGAAGTGCGACCAGTGAAGTGCGACTTCACTGCGGCCAGTGAAGTGGCAGACAGAAGCATCCGCCGGCCATGTTTACGGGGTCCGTGCTGGTCGCAGGTGCCATTCTGAAGCTCCCTGCAGCCTCTGGAAGGGCTCTGCAGCATTCAGAGATCTTTTGGCTCTTCCTGCTGCACTCTGCTGGCTTCCTGAGGGTCTCTGCTAGGTTCTTGATGGCAGATAAGGCATGCTCTGCACCCAACCCCATTGATCCCATAGGATCAATGATTCATTGTCTGTGATTTTGCTATCTGCAAGGAGTTTCAGGCACCTAACCCTAGCAGATAATAAGGACTGACAATATAAATGACATTGTGATACAAACGACTCTAGATAGGGAACTCCAGTGTTACATTCTTGCAACAATCATCTTAACCATGGCAAAATATAAGAAATTACCTAAGGGGGAAAGATAGATAGATAGATAGATAGATAGATAGATAGATAGATAGATAGATAGATAGATAGATAGATAGATAGATAGATAGATAGACAGACAGACAGACAGACAGACAGACAGACAGACAGACAGACACAGACACAGACACAGACACAGACACAGACACAGACACAGACACAGACACAGACAGACAGACAGACAGACACACACACACACACACACACACACACACACACACACAAGCTTTTTGGTACCTGGCATTGCCCAGGTAGTTATTTATCCCAAGATTCTATTGCACACGAAATTACCAAATTACCGATCAGCTCAGCCAATCATTCCAGGCGTTCCAGCGGGGCATGGCGGACGTTTTGTTTCACACTCTTTCTCGCCCCCCATGTTGGGGGGGGGCCCGAACCTGGACTCCAACAGCGTGGGGAGCGTCACCCAGATCCCAACATCCCAGATCCGTTCTGCAGGACTTCTGTTCAGCAGCTGTTCAACACTGTAAAGACTTCAGGTGCTGGAAAGGTTATACTCTGCATGTCATAATCAGAGTGACATCAGCAATGACATCATAATAGATTGCCTCAGGACACCACGTATCAGCTGAAGTACACACACACACACACACACACACACACACACACACACACACACACACACATATGTTCAGGCCCCCGCAGCGTTTGTCACCAGGCCGCAAGGTGTCTGCGTGCCGAGTTTGGTGTCAATCGGTCCAGGCATTGCGGAGCCTATGCGACACACACACACACACACACACACACACTCTTTAGATAGATAGATAGATAGATAGATTAATATTAATATTAATATTAATATATATAAAAGAAATCATTCTACTTTGCTCTCTATCCTATGTCAAGCTCTGATGAATAATTCCATTGCATACTGTATATACCTGGAGGCCCTTATTTCTTTGCCCAGTTGAGGCCAGTGTTCTTAACGAGTCTCCCTTTTCAATTAAGGTTTTCTTATATAGCTTTAAATTTAAATTAGAGGCCCTCTAAGTTGTGAATTGAGGGCTTTGGCCCACAACCCAGGCTGTTTCTTCTCAATTAGCGGCGGAGGTGAAAGGGCCTTATCAAAGTTTATTTGTTCATATCAAAGCTCTTTTTTGATCTTTTGAAAGTGATTGGCGAACACACAATTAAGAAACCCCTACTAAGCTTCTTCCCCCAAAGGACAGAAAACAACCTGCTAGGGTCCATTAGCATTTCAATATATTTTTTCACCTCAGGAAATGCCTGGGCTTCCCAAGCTAATTTAGTAGAAATATTTTATGCCCATGAATATTATGTCTCCTTGAAAGGCTTGCCATATTGTAGAGGCAGCAAAATCACTGCTGCAATATCATTTGCAGGTGAAAGTGGACCCATAGGGACCTCTAGCAGCCAAAATTCTCCTGTGGGGTGCAGCAGAGCTGGTGCCAATGTTGCTGCATGGCTGGGCTGGAATTTAGTTAGGACTGGACTATACAGGAAGCTGGACTAGATGGACCTTTGGCCTGATCCAGCGGGCCTCTTCTTCTGTTCTTAAGGCTCTGAGTTGCAAGTTATTATAGCTCCCTCCCCACAAACAGGATAGCAAATCCTATTTTATTTACCGCAGAATTCTACCTCAGAATGCCAGATGCAAGGGAGTGGCCACAGAATGCAGGCATCTAGTTGTCTTGTGTGCTCCCTGAGGCATCTGGTGGGCCACTGTGAGATCCAGGAAGCTGGACTAGATGGGCCTTTGGCCTGATCCAGCGAGGCTCTTCTAATGTGTGTCCTTTGCTATAAGGAAAAAAAAATTGTTGAATTGGTCCTTCAAAGAAGAAAGCACGAGTGCCCAGGAATGGTCAAGATGCATCAGTTACAGTATGCAATATTTACCGTTCGCAATTTGCAATATGTCTTTTTTTTAGTTGTCATTTTCTCCCAAAGCGTTTTATGAAAAGAGAGGCGGGTGGATGGGTTTTTTTGAAGGAAAGAAATCTTGGCCGTGATGTAGATGCGATGCCATTTCACACACACACACACACACACACACACACACACACACACACACACACACAGAGAGAGAGAGAGAGAGAGAGAGAGAGAGAGAGAGAGAGGGAGGGAGGGAGGGAGAGAGAGAGAGAGAGAGAGAGAGAGAGAGAGAGAGAGAGCCAATTATTAGCAAAGGTTTAGAAATGCAGGGTGGGTCAAACAGAAATGTCACCACAAAAGGCCATGCAATCCATCAGCAATCTGATCCCATGCCAGATTTTCAACCCAGCTGCCACCACTTGCCACTATGGAGTGCAGAATGAGCCCTTACAAATGGGTGGCACCGCAGACAGCCGTGCTGGGCAAGAGGCAGGTCCTCCCAGGCCAATTCCAGACGTTGGCTGTGGCATCACCCAGCTGCCAGGCCCTCCCGCGAGAAGCAGGAGTTCTCCGGGAAGGTTCAGGCAATGGGCAAAGTGGATGGCCAGAGAATCGGCGATGACAGTAACAAATGAGAGGGGATATTGTCGACATATGTGTAGATGCGCCAAGGTGGCTACTAATTGACTAATCAGGTCTTTCAAAGCATAATTACAGAACTTACACAGCCGGTCTCCTCTATGTAGATGGACGCTATTGTAGCTAACAAAGGTATTAGGGGATGCTTGTGTAGAAACCAGGCTCATAGTCAGAGAGCGAGATGCACTTTGGGCTTGGGACAAAGGCCTTGAGGTAATATTGTTGAATAGCGATTTCTGATGCATGCACAGATTTGTCGCAAAAGGAAGGATCAGACCCAGAGGGTGTAGGAATGGAAATTTTAAACTGACCCCTGGGGAAAAGCCAACAGGAGCCGAGTGGCAGCCTGTTCGGAACGCCTCATCCTTACAGGATGAAGGAGAAGCTGGAAAACCGCAGCTTAATAGCAGGGTGGGAATTAGAAGCGTAAGCATAAAGAGATGGGACAACCGGTCCAGTAGAAAGAAAGGCCGGGATAAGGGATCGAAGAATAGAGCTTTCTTGGGGGACCCCATATACAGGTGCTTCTATGCAAATGCCCGAGGTCTCCGAGCAAAGATGGGAGAACTGGAATGTTTGGTGACTAGGGATAACATTGATATAGTGGGCATAACAGATACCTGGTGGGATGCAGAGAACCAGTGGAATACCACAATCCCAGGCTATAAACTCTATAGGAAGGAGAGGGGTGTGTTGGAGGTGGGGTGGCCATCTATGTCAAAGAAGGAGTAGAATCCAGTAGGGTAGAAATTGAAGGCCGGTCCAACTCCAACATAGAGTCACTGTGGGTTAAACTACCGGACCCAAAGGGTGATGTAATAGTGGGGGTGTACTATCGTCCTCCGGATCAAAACCTCAAAGGGGACCTTGAAATGAGGAAACAAATCAGGGAGGCCTCAAAGAGGGACAGGGTTGTAATCATGGGGGACTTCGATTACCCTCATATCCACTGGGCTAACTCATGCTCTGGTCAAGAAAGAGAGACCGGATTCCTTGATGTGCTACATGACTGTGCCTTAGAGCAGCTAGTCCTGGAGCCCAACAGAGGACAGGTGACTCTGGATTTAACATTGTGTGGTACTCAGGACCTGGCTAGGGATGTAAATGTTACTGAGCCATTGGGGACCATGCTGCGATTGGTTTTGCCAGGCATGATGGGCAAAGTGTGCTGAGCAAATCAGTCACCAATGCCCTTGACTTCCGAAAGGCAGCTTTCCCTCACTTGAGGAGGCTATTTAGAAAGAAATTGAAAGGGCAGGTAAAAACAGTCCAATCTCTCCAGGCTGCATGGAGGCTGTTTAAAACAACCATAGTAGAGGCCCAGCGGGAATGTATATCACATAGAAAGAAGGGCTCGATTAGATCCACGAGGATACCTCCATGGCTAACGAGTAAGGTTAGAGAAGCTGTAAAAGGCAAGGAAGCTTCCTTCCGTAAATGAAAGTCTTGCCCCAGTGAGGAGAATAAAAAAGAACATGAACTCTGGCAAAAGACAAGTAAGAAGGTGATCTGGGAGGCCAAGAAAGACTTTGAGGAATGCATGGCCAACAACATAAAAGGAAATAATAAAAGCTTCTTCAAATATGTTAGAAGCAGGAAACCTGCCAGAGAGGCGGTCAGCCCACTGGATGGGGAGGGAGGAAAAGGGGAAATAAAAGGGGACTTGGAGATTGCAGAAAAATTAAATGAGTTCTTTGCATCTGTCTTCACAGCAGAAGACATTGGACAGGTACCTCTGCCTGAACAGCCCCTCCTGACTAAGGAATTAAGTCAGATAGAGGTTAATTAAAAGAGAAGAGGTTTTAAACCTAATTGACAAATTAAAGGTCAAGTCACCGGGCCCAGATGGCATCCATCCAAGAGTTATTAAGGAACTGAAAAACAAAATTCCCAGTCTCTTAACTAGAGTATGCAACTTGTCCCTTAAAACTGCCATGGTGCCAGAGGATTGGAGGATAGTGAATGTCACACCAATCTTTAAAAAAGGAAGGAGGGGAGACCCGGGAAGCTACAGGCTGGTCAGCCTAACGTCTATTCCGGGTAAGATGGTGGAATAGAAAGCCTCATCAAATATAAACTCTTAAAGCACGTAGGGGGACAGATGCTGCAAAGGGAGAGTCAGCATGGCTTCTGTAAGGGTAAGACTTGCCTCACAAACCTTTTAGAATTCTTTGAAAAGGTTAACTGGCATGTGGATGATAGTGAACCTGTGGATATTGTATATCTGGATTTTCAGAAGGCGTTTGACACGGTCCCTCACCAAAGGCTACTGGTTAAACTTCACAGTCAGAGAATAAGAGGGCAGATTATCTTATTAATTAAAAACTGGTTGGGGAGCAGGAAGCAAAGAGTGGGTGTCAATAGATAATTTTCACAATGGCAAGAGGTGAAAAGCAGAGTGCCCCAGGGATGCATCTTGGGACCCATGCTTTTCAACTTGTTCATAAATGACCTGGAGACGGGCATAAGCAGTGAGGTGGCCAGGTTTGCCAATGGCACAAAACTTTTCCAGGTGGTGAAAACCAGAAGGGATTGTGAAGAGCTCCAGAGGGATCTCTCCAAACTGGGGGAATGGGCAGCAAAATGGCAGATGCGTTTCAATGCAGACAAGGGCAAAAAATCAAAACTTCAACTATAAGCTAATGGGTTCTGAGCTTTCGGTGACAGACCAGGAGAAAGATCTTGGAGTGCTGGTAGACAACTCAATGAAAGTGTTGACCCAATGTGAGGCAGCGGTAAAGAAGGCCAATTCCATGCTTGGGATAATTTAAAAAAGGGGTTGAGAATAAAAGGGCCAATATTATTATGCCACTGTACAAATCGATGGTAAGGCCACATCTGGAGTATTGTGTACAGTTCTGGTCACCATACCTTTAAAAAGATATAGGGGAACTAGAGAAGGTGCAGAAGAGAGCAGCCAAAATGATTACAGGGCTGGGGCACCTCCCATGTGAGGAAAGGCTACAGCGTTTGGGGCTTTTCAGCCTAGAAAAAAGGCGCCTGAGGAGATACTTGATTGAGACATACAAAATTATGCATGGGATGGATAATGCGGATAGAGGGAAGTTCTTTTCCCTCTCTCACAATACCAGAACCAGGGGACATCCACTAAAATTGTGTGTTTGGAGAGTGAGAACAGATAAAAGGAAATACTTTTTTACCCGGCGCGTAATTAATCTGTGAAACTCCTTGCCACAGGAGTTGGCAAGGTGGTAATGGCATCTGGCCTAGACACTTTTAAAAAGTCCATTGCAGGCTATAGGCCATGATTTTTAGTGCAACCTCCTTACTTTAGAGTTGGGCTACCTCGGAGTGCCAGATCCAGGAAAGTGGCAATGAGATGCACATATCTAGTTGTCTTGTGTATTTTCTGAGGCATCAGGTAGGCTGCTGCGAGATGCAGGAAGCTGGACTAGATGGGCCTTTGGCCTGATCCAGTGGTGCTGTTCTTATGTTCATATGTTCTTAGGTAAATGGCATCCACACCAATTGATCCTATGCCTGGCTTTGCACCACTCTCAGAGCAATGGTGCATGGATTTCCGCCGGCCTCCCTGAATCCAAGAGTGGTCCAAATGCACTTTTAAGGTGTGTTTGTGACACTCCCGGGCCTGGAGAAGTGACTTGTGCTGGTCTAAGTCCAGTTTAGGATTGTGCTCAGTGTCGTAAACATGCTTTACAAAACATTTATAACACTTGAGACAGTGGTACACTCATATCGCTGGTGTTTGAGACCTCAGGATTGTTCAGGCATTTATTCCAAGTAGGAATGAACACGTTGTGGGGGAGGATATAGATATGGTACGTGAATGCAGTCTACTCCAGTATATGTATCCTCTTTTTTTTCTTTCTCAAAATATAGGTTCATAAAGAGAACCTTAATGTGTTTGTGTGAACACATCCAAGCTTCATTTGTAGGTTCTGCTACATATGTGGAGGCGTAGGTTAAGGTCAGCTGGCATGTCTCTTAGCTCTCCTTCACATGTCAATCCCTTGTTGTTGTTCAGTCACTAAGTCATGTCCGACTCTTCGCGACCCCCTGGACCACAGCACGCCAGGCCTCCCTGTCCTCCAGTAGCTTCCGGAGTTCGCCCAATTTCATGCTCATTGCGTGTTTTCCTCTTCTTTTTCCTCTACCACCACATTCCAAAAGTGGGAGGAACCCTCAGATTTTATTAGGGGAATAGATACAGTAAATAAATGTATAACCCGGCTTCTCCCCTAACAGGAGTGGCAAGGAGTATCTGTAGAGCTGTAAATGCTGAAGCTGGTAGAGTTTATTTTTCCTCTTGCATTTCCTGCTTCTCATAAAATACCATGTTTTTCACATTTTTCACATTGTTAATTTCGAGTGCTATTTTGCTTTCTGCCTGTTGAGCCTCATAGCGGGATCTGAGCAACAGAGGGAAATGCTTAGCAGACAATGGGGAGAGGCTAGATTTCTAACAAGGGTGTATTATTTCAATGGAGCGGGCAGACATCAGGTTGGCAGGTTCTGCATTGCTTTTATGAGAATCTGAAGCTCCTCCAATGGGAGGCAAGTACAAAACAATGGCTGGGGGGGGGCAGGTACGGCTAACATGGAATTAAAGAACAGGGTGCCTTTTTTCAGCACAGGAATTGGTCTTCAGTACCAGACCTGAAACAGGGATGTGGTGGCGCTGAGGATTAAACCGCTGAGCTGTTGAGCTTGCTGACTGGAAGGTTGGCAGTTCGAGACCACGCAATGGAGTGAGCTCCCATCGCTTGTCCCAGCTCCTGCCACCACTTCGGTGGGAAGGTAACAGCGTTCCGTGCGCCTTGGCATATAGTCATGCTGGCCACATGACCACGGAAACTGTCCTCGGACCAACGCCAGCTCTTCGGCTTAGAAACAGAGATAAGCACCTCCCCCTAGAGTTGGTCATGACTAGACCATTAGGTCATGGGGAAAACTTTACCTTTACCAGACCTGAATACCCCTTTTGCACAACAATCCACTCCTAGTTTCCCTGTAAGCTTTCAGGCAGCCCAATCCTAAACTGTCTGACTGCCCAGGAGTGCAGTGGTAGCCTGGTGGCTACTGCTGCATCCTGCGGCAGCCAGACAGCCACGGGAGGTTCTGCAGGGGAAGGGGACACTCATCCCCTTTTCCCGCAGTAAGGGTGCAGAGCAGATGAGCGGCTTGCCTCTGCACTGGCTATGCCCCAGTGCATAATTGAGGCCCTCCGTATTAGGCCGCAGGGCCTTACACAGAAGTTCAGATCCAGCTGCAAGAGTCCTAAACCGAGAGGAGATTCCCATTCTGTTCCTTGCTTATTCCATTTCTGAAACTCTCTTGGCTTTCTTCCAAAGTCTTCTAACGCTGCCTTTGAGTAAGAACCTTAAAATTTATGTCAACTTTTGCTAGAGATAAAATCCAGTGGCAACTGGACGTGGAACATTGCTGTGGACAAACTTTTGCCGTCCTTTTCAAATCTACCTTTGCAATTCCTTGGCCGTTTTGGCTTCCAAAATAACCTTCAAATTCATTTCAAGTTTCCCTTTGGCGGAAATTCCCGTGTCGTGAAGGTCTTCCTCCCAAGAAGGCAGAGCAATTGTTGAACCTCCCAAGCAGAGTTGAGTCGTTCTCACTAGGGCTCCCGTTTAAATGCCACCATCAGCAGCTCGTCCCAGTGAGCCACTGAAACCTTTAGCCAGGGTGATGAGCGCACTGGCGACATGGCACCGTCAAGGGAGGAATCTGCCTGTCACCCCTAAAAATCGATCAGAATTCATTCGAAATTCAAAGCAGTCACAGCAATCAGGAAGGATTCATTAGGGAGTTTGTCGCAAGGCTATACGCACGACGGCCGCCATCGTTCAGCATTCATTAAGTGCGGTTTCATGTCTGGAATAATGAGCTGTGGAAACACTGTTAGCAGAAAATAATGGAATAAAAAGTGCGTTTACATATTGCAAATACTTTCTGCTGGAGATCGTAACGGCTTATCGCGGAAGCAGATAGAAATGAGTGCCTGGCTCCCCACACCCTTGCCTGATCTTTGCTGCTTCAGTACACCTCGATTAAGTCTCAAATGGGAGATGAGCAAACTCAAAATTGGAATTGTTGAGTTCTCTCTGACTTCGTGGCTTCCAAATGTCAATGGTTTAATTATCGCATTGTTTCCGAGCGAGTTCCATTGGTTCGGGAATGCGGCCACTTAACAACAGCTTTACTTTAATTGGTTCTGTGCAAAATCCTTCCTTTTTTCTAATCACAGTGGAAGTTTTTATAGCCCTTTCTTCTGCATCCCAAACCTCCGTTTTTTTTCTTTTTTCTTCACGAAGATAGATCTTTAAGGACTTTGGCCAATAAAAGCCAATAGCATCGCTGAGGGTCATAGGCAACAGTTTTCAACCATGTGCCACATCACAGCGGTGTGCTACAAATGATCCGCAGGTGTGCCACGGGAGTTTGGGCGAGGGTCATTTCTTAGTAGGGCCATTGGGGGATGTGAGCAGAGGCGGATCTACAGGGAGGGCAAAGCTCTAAGTGTTGCAAGAAGCCTTACCCTGTCATGTAAATCCCTCCTCTCCCTTGCTGCTGTAGCCAGTAGGCAACGCCAAGATGTTGCTGTTCCCTGTGAGGATTGGCTAAAACGGTGCAGGAGAGGAGTGATTTTCACTGCAAGGTAAGGCTTCTTGCAAAACTTAGAGCTTTGCCTTCCCTGTAGAGACGCCACTGCGCACGTCTGTGTTCTGGCCTCTCTGACTCCGAGCGTGGTCCAAACATACTTTATGGTGGCCTTTGGGCCAGCCTAACTTTGCTGGCCTAGCTGTAGGTTAGCATTGCACCCTTAATATTAGCTGCACAATGTTTGGGAGCACCCCGGAAAGAGTTAAGCTGCACCAGATAGACGTGAGTAAATTAAGACAATTTTGTACAGTACATGTCCTGTATACTATTTTTTGAATGGTCGAGCATTTCACATGTATTACCTTGTTAGATCCTTACAACAACCTGACAAGTCAAGTTTTCTCCCCATATTGTGAGTGGAGGGCTAAGAGGGAGTGACTTCTCTAAAACCAGTGTATTTATGACAGGAGTGAGATTTAAAACACGGGCTTTGTGATTCAAACTAAGTGTATCAGTTGCTATGCTACCCAAGCTCTCTATAATGAAAACATCACAATGCTGTAGGGAAATTTCAAGTTCCAGATCATTACTAACCAAATTCTGATGCATTCTGAGCCCATAAATGCTGTCACGGATGCCTTTTATTCATAGGCATTGAGCTGGGGAAGACAACACTCCCTCGTTTGTGGCCTAGAAATAATCCAGGCCTTCTGGACTGTTCTGTTGAATATCCACTTATCTTTGGCAGACTCACTTCCAAGGCTCATTTTGCATAACCAGCCAAAGCTGGTTCTGCTGCCATTTGGGGAACCTCCGTAAGGAATTTGACTTGTTTTATCCCAACTCTTTTTGCTTTGCTCAAAAGCACTGAAGGACAGCATTACACACACACACACACACACACGTATGTTGGTGTTGTTCAGTAGCTAAGTTGTGTCCGACTCTTCACAACCCCCTGGACCACAGCATGCCAGGCCTCCCTGTCCTCCACTAGCTTCTGGAGTTCGCCCAATTTCACGTTCATCACTTCAGTGACACTGTCTATCTCATCCTCTGCTGCCCCCTTCTCCTTTTGCCTTCAATCTTGCCCAGCATGAGGGTCTTTTCTAAGGAGTCCTCTCTTCTCAGGAGGAGGCCAAAGTATTGGAGCTTCAGCTTCAGGATTTGTCCTTCCAGGGAGCAATCAGGCTTGACTTCCTGGAGGATTGACCGATTGGATCTCCTTGCAGTCCAGGGGACTCTCAAGATTCTTCTCCAACACCATAATTCAAAAGCATCTATTCTTCGGCACTCTGCCTTTCTTATGGTCCAGCTCTCACCTCCATACATTGCTACTGGGAAAACCATCGCTTTGACTATGCGAACTTTTGTTGGCAGGGTGATGTCTCGGCTTGTTATTAAGTTGTCTAGGTTCGCCATAGCTTTCTTCCCAAGAAGAAATATAATACCACACGTATAATGCATGGCTATTGCTCGATAAATTTTTTGTAAATCCAGAGCAGGGAAGCACTGGGCCATATCTGAGAACAGTCCAACCTATCCAAGGATAGTCCGAAGGAATATCGCAAGAGCGCCTGGCCTGGTGTCTCTACCACATAATGCTACCAAGCTACAAATGTTCTCCCTTGGGTCACCACCAGCACCACCATCCCAAGTTCAGCACATGCCTTTATGGTATGGCTGCATCAGCACTGCTGGTGGGGAATAGGATTGGGGCTGGGCAATCCAATCCTAACATCTGTTGGAGGAGGCTGGCTGGCCAGCCCACACTGTATATCTTATATATTGGGCTCCATGCAGTAGAAACTCAGACAAGGCAGGTGCAGCCCAAACATTTATTGCAACAGGCAATAGTTAGAACTGAAGGGCAACAACCCATCCCCTGTATATAGTTAACTCCACCCCCAGGGCTCCTGATTGGAGGAGTGATTAGCTCAACCCCTCGGGTTCTCTTGCTGAGGCTTAACCCCTGGCTATCCTCCTGAGTATGTAACAGGTTTGGCTGCTGTTGGGACTCACCTCAGGGCAAAGGGATGTTTGTCCCCTCACCCCAGGGTAAGCCTCAGCCAGCCCTGTGGAGCTGCTCAGATCCGTTCCAGCAAAATTGCAAATATGAGTGGCCTGAATCAAGGCCAGGTGACCCCTGAACGGGAGTTTAGATCTGGCTTAATGGCCAGATCCTGCCTTAACCCTTGGCATCTGGTCTGGATGCCTTTAAGAGGGGATTGGACGGATTTCTGGAGGAAAGGTCCATCATGGGCTATAGGCAATGATGAATTGTGCAACCTCCTTACAAAGGTGGTGGGCTACTGGTATCGGGTGCAAGGGAGTGGCAAGAGGATGCAAGCATCTTGTTGTCTCATGCCTCCCTGGGATACCTGGTGGGCCGCTGTGAGATACAGGAAGCTGGACTAGATGGGCCTTTGGCCTGATCCAGCAGGGCTCTTCTTATGTAACCCCCATCCCTGGGCCTGCCTGCCTATGGGGCCACCCTCCCTACACCTCCCCCTTCCTATTCCTCCTCCCTCCCATTTCCCTCCCGCCTTCCCCCACCCACCCAAGTTCCTGCGCTGGCTGAACTGAGTCTGCGTGGGATGACTTATGGGGCCTTTGCAGCAGCGTCCATGGTGTTGCTCCCTGCATCAACCCTGCACCCAGTTCCTCGGCACGCACCTTACAGCTCGTTTGTGACCACGCTGGGCTGATACATCTGACACGCGTTGGCCCGGCGGATCTCTTGGCTTGCACAGATGGCTAAGCAGACAGGTTGTTTTGTGGACCTGCTCTCTGTTTCATCTGGGTCCTGCTAAGACTGTAGCCAAACAGTCCACCTACTGACACAGCCCACCTACTGAAATTTGCCTACAAACATTCATTAGGCATTCACATCCATATCACCAGATCAGAGGGCCCTTGGGGGTATATACTATCCCAGTGGTATACAACCCCTTTAGACCCACTTTTTAGAATGGCACTTGTGTTGGGACCCACCAGAAGTGATGCCATTAACGTGGAAGTGGTGTTGTGGCAGGAAGTGACATCATCAAGCAGGAAGTGCTATCATTGTGACATAATAAAATGACACTCCTGAAATGCAAATTGGCATTCTTGCACCGCAGCAATTGCACAACCATGACACATCCCTGACAGAGAGCAAGATGAGGACAAAATATGATGTAAAAGCATTGAACTAAAAACAATTTTTTAAAAAAAAACACCCCTCCTTGAAAATTCAAACATTCAGTAAAGGAATATAAAAGAGTAAGGTCTGCAGTTTCCAAGATGGCTGCTCCCAGCTTTCCGTGACCCATCCAACATCAGGTTGCGACCCACCAAGTGGGTCACGACCCACAATTTGAATACTATCCAATCTGGGGACGAGGGCATTATCAGCCTTTGGTTTATTAAGGTCAAGCACAAAGACGCTTAGGGATGTGCGGGTGAAACCGCTGAGCTGAGCTTGTTGACCGGAAGGTTGGCAGTTCGAGACCACATGACGGAGTGAGCTCCCATTGCTTGTCCCAGCTCCTGCCAACCTAGCAGTTCAAAAGTACATAAAAATGCAAGTAGATAAATAGGTACCACTTCGGTGGGAAGGTAACGGCATTCCATGTGCCTTGGCGTATAGTCATGCCGGCCACATGACCATAGAAGCTTGTCCTCAGGACAAATGCCAGCTCTTTGGCTTAGAAATGGAGATGAGCATCACCCCCTACAGTTGGTCATGATTAGACCATTCGGTCGTGGGGAAACCTTTACCTTTACAAGGATGCTTAGGTATGTTCCTTGCTTGGCTTACCACAAGGGACCACGCTGTTCTGGTGATGGTCCAGGAAACGTGGCCAGATTCCGCAATAAGGATGGCATTGTAGGCTTCTCTGTTATGGAATATGTGCACATTGAGAGAAAAAAAATCCAAATGATAATTATGTTAACATTTTGTTAGAGGATAAGCTCAGCATCTATTATCCAAAGGTTTGGGAAATTTTTGTGCAATTGGGGTTTCTTCCATGAACGATGTCTACAGAATGACAGAGGTTAGTGCTGTGTCAACCTTTCCATCAATCTGGCATTTTCTCTAACCTTTATTGACTTACAACAGCCGCCCATTTCCTCCTTGGGCTCTCCTTAGCTCTGAAATCCAATATAGAAGAGACAGAGATACAAGAAGGCTTTGAATCTTAAGCACATCAGCCTCTCTCAAATGAGAAGAGTACATTACCTTAGCAAAGATGCTCCTCTCCCATCACCCTCGACCTGGATATCTAGAAAAATGGCACAGATTGTACTCAGATAAAATTCATTTGGCCATAAGGAGCACAAATCGACACCTGACACTAACAGCTGAATCCTCAAGTCTAGAGTGGCCACTTGGGGCAAGCAATATTTTTTTTGTGGTTATTCTTGTCATTTTGTTTTTTTAAAAAAATCATGCATTTCTGTATCAATTCATAAAAATCACATTTATTTGGAGTGTTATTTCAGTTGCGGTCATTACTTCCATTTATTCATTACCTCCACCACCCTGAGAGTGCCTTCCGAACCTGGAGTTAGGCTGGCACAGTTAGGCTGGCAAAGTTTGTCCGGCACAAGGGACACTGTAAAGTGTGTTTGGACCACTCTTGGAGTCTGGGGGGATGGCGCTCATCGGTATGCTGGCCTCTCTGAATCCAAGAGTGGTCCAGACATCCTTTACTGTGGCCCTTGTCCCGGACAAACTTCGTTGGCGTAACACAATGGTTAGGATTGTGCCCTGACTCTAAGGGCACAATCCTAACCTGGAGTTGGGCCGGCACAAATCACTTTGCACCACTGCATTTGCAATACTCTCGGAGTCAGGGAGGCTGGTGCACATGTGTACAGGGTATACATCCATGCACCAGCCTCTCCAAATCTGAGAGTACTGCATGCGCACTTTACAGTGCGTTTTGCAACACTCCTGGGCTGGCACAAGTAACTTGTGCTGGCCTAACTCCAGTTTAGGATTGTGTCCTAAATCCTATCCCCCCCCACACACACACACACTGTCTTCCTTCCTTCCTTCCTTTTTTTGCTGCTTTATACGTAGTACGATTGAGGCTGTAATCCTACACAAGCAGACCTGGAAGTAAGTGGTAGTGGACTCAGAGCACCATCCTATACTTGCATTGCGCCGGCGCTATGCTCTTGCGCCGGCCCAGCGCTGTCACAAAAGTGCTGTCAAGCGCATCAGCGACGGCGGTATGGCGCAGGACTGGTGCAAGTAGCAGCGCTGATGCTTGGGCACTGATGCAACCATCAGCAGCACTGGCCTTGCGCCAGTCAAGCAGTGGTGGCGCTCAGTTGGCGCAGGGCCTCGCCGAGGGTGTTCCAGTGTCGTGTCGGGGGCGTAACTCAGCGGCACAGTGGGGGTGGGGTGGGGGTGTCAGTGGGGGGGTGACAGAGACGGGGGTGGTGATGCAGGACGGCCGTAGTGCCAAATCCTAAAGCCCGTCCCCAGCCTCGGCGGCCCCAATTCGGGCCGCTCCTGCAAAATAGCAGGCACAGATCTGAGCAGCCCCAAAGGGATGACTGGGGCTTATGCAGGTGGTAAAGGGAAAATCTCCCCTTCTCCGGCACTTTGCTGCTGCTGCCGCCTCCTGATGGGCTTTAGGATACAGCCCTGTTATGTCGGCCTTTCTTAGGATTGCGCTGCCCATGGGACTTACTTCTGAGCAGACATGCATGAAGACTGTGCTGTGAGGGACATCGCTCCTCATCCATGTCCATCACATCGCCATTCTATTTGGCACTTACTGCGGCACATCTCCTGGCCTCTGTCTGCTACTTGTACTAGCAACTGTGGGGTTGCTAGTACAAATAGCCACACGTACACATGCCAGCGACTCACCCAGGCCGCGCTGGAGCAGATAAGGTGACAGAGGGGCAACGTTGCGGGCATTCAGGGATCAGGTTGGAGAGAGAGCTGGGGAGGGGTGGGGGAGGGTAGGAGAAGTGGATCTCAGTGTATACCCAGATCCTATCCCCCTTTCCTAGCTTGCGCCCATCCTTTGCTTTTCAGAATTTTGCTAGCTAAATAGTTGGCTTAGTCCCAGGAGACTCATTTTTGGCCGGGCAGCCCTCTGGGAGGTAATATTTACTTCTCCCAGGCCATCTGGTCACCTCCTCCAACAACAGGATGCAGTGCATGCTCTGTTGGCGCCACTGTATTGTAGAAACTGGTGGGAGATATGTGTGGAGATCTAATCCAGCAATCTTGTCACATGTCCATTGCATAACATGGTGGTGCCTACCAATGAGAGGAAAAGCGAGTGGCTGAAGCTCAGTAGTCGAGGACATGCTTTGCATATAGAAGGTAGAGAAAACTGGAGAAGACTCTTCTCAGACAAACAGGGAGCTGCTGCAAGTCTAAGGAGAGAATGCTTACCTTGATAAGACCGATACTGTGATCAGACCATAATTTTGGGCTTACCAAAACCTGGCCGGCAGGCTGGATCTGGCATTCACCCAAAGCCCTCCCCGCCCCTGTGAGCTGCATTTACTGCTCCGCAGCTACATTGCTGCAGTCATCACCTGATCTGGGCATACAGATACTCTGGGCAGTCGCATCTATGGCCCAACATTAGATGCAACTGCCCAGACGCAACCCTATGCCCAGATCAGATGAAGACTGCAGCGACAGAGCAGCAGAACAGTAAGCACTGCCTGGGACGGGGGGGAGTTTTTTTTACCCAGCCGTCACCAGTTTGGAGACAGCTGGTCTAATTCATTGCTGGGCATCTTCATGTGCTCAATCAGGACCGCAGATCACATTGTCGGCTGAAGGTTGATGCTCTGGCGAGAATAATTCTCTGGCTGCACTAGAAATTACAGCACTGGGTTTTGCATTGTTATTAGCGCATTACTAATTATCACAACGTAATCAGCTGATTGACGTGATTGCTTCAAGAGCATACTCTCTAATTGAGCAAGCAAGATTGTTCTAGCATCCCTTCCCCAAATATTTCAGGCTGGGTCTTCCAATTCCTGGCTCTTCCAAGCTCCTCTCCTCCCGATGGTTCTAATTGTTAAGTGGGCAGAAGGTTTTGTTTTGGCTTTGATTGCTTGGTAGTGGGGATTTGTCCCCCACCCTTTCTTCTTTTCCTCTCTCCAAGCAACAACTTGTGTTTTTTTTTTTCCTTGACAAGAGCTGGCTTCAGACAAAAGACAATGCTGCAGCTTTAATGAAAATTTAAAAGTCAATGAGACCCACTCTGGGGGAGAGAGAGAGAGAGAGAGAGAGAGAGAGATGACCCGGGATGAGACTAGTCCAATGAATAAATTCAAACCATTTAGAGACTGTTTGGAAAGAGCAGAAGGGCACCTTTTCGCGCAGCATTTTAACGAGCCTCCAAGAATTAGCAAGCAGGCTGAAAAATGAATGGCAGTGGCAGAGAGTAATTCTGTTCCGATCACTTGAGGGTGATGAATGAAGATAGGGTGTCCCCTCTGTAGAGAACAAGCGTCTTTTCCCCAAACAATTGTGCTTCGTCTACCTGGGAGGGAGAGATGTAGAGCGATGGCAAGGCTGGGGATTAATGAAAGGTGGTGTGGCGCACATGAGAATTGCCTTGCTGGCCTTGGATCCTATTGGGAAGACTGGTCCAGCAGCAGAATGAATGAGAGTCTCTTCTCCAGGGTTTGCCATTCAGAGTCGCATCATCTCCAAATGTCGATATGCCACTTAACGATGATGGATAATTACTAGGGGTGAGGTTCTGGGGTGATATTTTTTTCCAAAATTTCTTGATCAGCACAGCAAATTGTGGTGTTAATGTGTTTTTTATCCAAATTTTTATTTGGATAAATTTAAATTTTTATTTTATTGCAAGATTTGGAATAAATAAGGGTGAATGGCCCTATAAAGGAAAGCAATCACTGTCACACATACCCCAGCCCAAAATAACCTGCTCAAAAATTCCCAAGCTGCACTCTGGTTGCTGATTGGAGCATCAAGAAACTGCTACTTAACTACTTCCACAGTCCATTACATTCACCCCAGCGTGCACTGTGAACGATGAACATGCGTGTTTATTGTTTAAGCAAGCTTCCTCCTGTTTCTGCCACTCCTCTTCCTGATCCCTTACTGAAAACTATTTGTGCATTCCTCAAAACTGTGTCAAAAATAAACAAAAGTAGTGTTATTTTTTGTGAAATGGATCTAAATTTGTGTCCAACTGTCAAAATAAGCAAAAGTGGTGTTATTTCACATTTTGCCCTAAATTTCGTTTTATGTAGCATTTTGAGTAGAAATTCTCATTATTTAGTGTTCTCTGTTGATCACTGAAAAAAACCCACCCCTACTAAGTGCTCTGGATAGACTTCTCATGCAGCAATTGTGAGCAATCCCTTCCTAAAGCCAGCGGCCATTACAGTATGTTGTGTTTTGTGCCAACTCTGGATTTGAGGGAGCTCTGAAGCAAGGAACCCTCAGTCAGATGTGGCGTAGCCTGGCCAACATTTATCCATTTGCTTCTGCAGTTGTGTACTGAAACATCTTGACAACTGTTGTTCCTTCCGACTAGCTTTGGACCGGGGGTATCAAACATAAGGCCCAAGGGCTGGATGTGGGCCTCGGAAGTGCTTTATTCAGCCCTCAGCCTCTCCCATCACTACCATCAGCTGCTCTCAGAAGCTTTGATGTGCTGAGGTGTCACAACTGGGCAACCCCCCCCCCCGATAATTGGGCTCTTCCATATCTTATTTATTTAAAGAATTTATACCCGCCTTTCAACCCCACCTAAGGGCCCCCATATCTTATAAATATAATCAAGATTTGCATCTTTTCTCTTCTGTCATTTATGAATTCCTAAGTGAGAAAAAAGTACTTATTTCTTATCATGACCTGCTTAATGACATCACGTCCTGCTTAATGACATCACTTCTGGCCCTCTGTATGAATGTATGCTATTCGGCCCTCTGTATGAAATGAGTTTGACACCTCTGCTTTAGAGTGGAGACCACCGTGCAGCAAAAAAACTCCTCCCTGTCTCAAACAGTGTATATCATTCCGCTACTACGTGGCTGCAGTCTTCATCTAATCTGGGCAGACACTTTGCACCATATATTGGTGCAAAGGTTGCTGGGACATTGTGCCATAGATGTGACTGCCCAGAGTGTCCCTATGCCCAGATTGGGTGAAGACTGCAGCCGCAGGGCAAGCGAACAATATGCACTGCTCGTGGGGGGGAGGGGGATATGGGCAAATGCCAGACCTGGCCACAGGCCAGGATTTGGTGAGCTCTGTTTAGAGCAATAAAAACAAAATAATGTTGTAACAGTTATAAAAATAGCATACTAAGGGCTCGATCCTAATCTGGAGTTAGGCCAGCACAGTTAGGCCAGTAAAGTTTGGCTGGCACAAGGGACAGTGTAAAGCGCATTTGGACCACTCTCAGAGTCAGGGATGATGGCACGTGTCTGTTTGTTGGCCTCTCTGACTCCGAGAGTGGTCCAAACATACTTTACAGTGTCCTTTATGCCAGCCAAACTTTGCTAGCCTAACCATGCCATCCTAACACCAGGTTAGGATTGCACTCTAAAAAGGAAACATCATGAAAACCCACTCCTATGGAAGTACAGGACTGTATATGTTGTCGTGCCACTGCTTGTAGCAGCCTCATTCTCCCCCATCAACCTTCTTTTTTTTCCTAGTGCCACCATCACTGCTTCTACTGTCCACATTATGAACCAGGTCATGTCCTGCTATTAGTTCAATGTACTGTAAGTTAAATAGACCCAACCTGACAGCCTTCAAACAAGGCCGAAGCTGTAGGAGTTTAGTGACACTGTACAGACACCCATCCAAGCAAGATCATCATAAAAATTTGTCAGGTGTAAAAAAGAAATGACAAAACATTACCCTGGAGCAACTTACTGTAAAAATGTAACAATGAAACTTCTTTAAATGCTTTATCTGGATATTTACTTCCTGATCAGAAATTTTAGCGGTTCAGCTTCAATTCCTGGGGGGCATGAGATCATAGCTTAAAAAAAAAAAAAGGAAAGGAAGGATTAGAAGAATTTCCCTTACATAATGGGATTTTGCATCTCAGCTGAATATTAGTGCATTATTTTCAATAAGGAAGCACAGCCAACATAATCTTATAGACCAGTGTTTCTCAAACTGTGAATTGGGACCCATTTGGTGGGTCATGACCTGGTGTGAGGTGGGTCATGGAAAGTTGGGAGTAGCCATCTTGGAAGCTGTGGACCTTACTCTTGCTATATTATATTCCTTTTGTGAGAGTCAAGTGAAAGTTTGTTGTTTATTAATGTTTTTAGTTCAGTGCTTTTACATAATATTTTGTCCTAATCTTGCTTTCTGTCAAGGCTGTTTCATGGTTGTGTAATTGCTGAAGTCCAAGAACGCTAGTTTGAATTCCAGGAGTATCATTTGATTATGTCACAATGATGGCACTTCCTGCATGATTATGTCACTTCTGGCTATGACATCACTTCCGGATTAATGACATGGCTTCCGGTGGGTCCTGACACGAGTGCCAGTCTAAAAAAATTGAGAACCACTGTTCCATACATTTGAAGAACAGAGGAAAGCAATGCCATTCAGATCTTTGAATTACTGGAAATGTGTAAGTGTGATTTCTAACTATATAGCCTCACATCAAAACAGTGTGTGATGAAATGGCTACCAGAGATGTTCAGGCTTCTGATATCTTGCCAAGCCAGATAATCATTATTATGTGATTCATGATACAGAACTGCGATCCGGTATCTATGAGTTTACCGGTATTGCTAGATCTGGAGACATTAGTGGTGCTGTCCACTGGAGGCTGAAATTGGGACAGCCTGGTGTCTCACAAAGCCCAACAGGCCAAGATTATCTCTGATATTAGAAATACATGGACATTGCAAATAATAGCTGTGCAGCATCTATCAAGAACATAAGGATGAACAGATAGAGCTGGGTTGAATTTTAATGGGGCTCATGTTCACTGCAGCAAGCACCCTTTTGGAGAACAAAAATATCTTTCTTTGAAAATGCATCAATCGTATAAAAATGACCACTCACTGTGAAATAGAGATCTGTGCTTCTTGCCATGAGATGTGGAGATCCTGCAGATGGTCTCTCTTAAAGTGGCAGTTGACTTCATAAAGGAGGTGAATATTTTTGCTGGTATTCATGTGCACTGTCCAGCCAGCAGGACTGCAATACTTTGGAGGGGAATAGGTGTGATCAGGGTTCCCCTAATGTATCAGAACTTCAATACATGGCCAAGGCTACAAAGGCAAGGTAGAAAAACAGGGTGAGTGAGAGGTAGATGGGTCAGATTTCTTTATTAATAAGAACAGCGTTGCTGGATCAGGCCAAAGGCCCTTCTAGTCGAGCTTCCTGTGTCTCCGAGAGGCCCAGCTGATGCCTCAGAGATCACACAAGACAACAAGATGCCTGCATCCTGTTGCCACTCCCTTGCACCTGGCCTTCTGCACCTGGCCTACTAACAAAAGGACCACGATTATAGCCCACGATTGGCTTTTCCTCCAGAAATCTGTCCAATCCCCTTTTAAAGGCGCCTAGTTCAGATGCCATCACCACCTCCTGTGGCAAGGAGTTCCACAGATTAATTACCCACTGGGTAAAAAAGTATTTCCTTTTATCTGTTCTCATTCTCCCAGCACTCAATTTTAGTGGATGTCCCCTGGTTCTGGAGTTGTGAGAGAGGGAAAAGAACACCCCTCTAACC
Organism: Lerista edwardsae; assembly: GCA_029204185.1. Lineage (NCBI taxonomy): Eukaryota > Metazoa > Chordata > Lepidosauria > Squamata > Scincidae > Lerista > Lerista edwardsae. The sequence continues at coordinate 56,512 of JAJKFI010000077.1, forward strand.
ACTCTACTAGGTTAATTTATTGGTTCTCAGTAGGCTGTCAGAACAGTTAAGAAAACATTCCCAAAACAACAACTTGAAACAAAACCAAAGGGAAAAAGTGATATGGAGGGATCTAAGCAGCAATGTTGTTCCTACCAAAGAAACCATTTTTTTTAGACCAAAGAACATGGTCAGTCTTTGGAAGTATACAGTGCAAACCGCCGCATCGTTGCTAGTTCATGAGTTGTCACCTGGCATTCTGCTGAGTCAGCAAATTTGACTCTAGTGGCTACAGTGGGGGTCAACAACCTTCTCCTGCCCTGGTGCCAGCCAAGAGGACCATCAGTAGTACGAACGGATGTACATTCGATATGCATGTGCAACCTCCCGATTTCATAGAGCTAAGACAAAAGGGAAGAGCATGGCATGGAGAGACTCATGCCGCGATGCAGAAAGGCGTTCACAGGAAGCTTCTGCCCTTGGTTTGCCCATACTGTAAGCCTTACAGAGATAGAATGGCAGACTTGAATTCTGTTTAGGACTACCATGGGCTGGGTGGATGTACAGGTTGAGTCTAGTTGTCTGCAGATTTTATATGTACAGATCTGGCTCAACGTGGGTTCCTGAGCACGTTGAGACCGATTCGGCCTAATCTGAAGCCTCTGAAGCTGCTGTGAGCAGCCTCCATGGGCCTCAGAAAGGCTCCCAATCAGCAGCGTCATGCAGCCGGAATGCTGGGCGGGAGGAACGGGTGAGTGGCAGCCCGCCTGTTGCGTACCGCTCCATTTCGC
>JAJKFI010000077.1:57681-77485 GCA_029204185.1 Lerista edwardsae
GTTGCGTACCGCTCCATTTCGCTGTCTTCCCCACCCCCACAGGGGCGGGGAAGACGGCGAAACGGAGCGATACGCAACGGGCGGGCTGCCACTCACCCGTTCCTCCCGCCCAGCATTCCGGCTGCATGACACTGCTGCTCCCAATGTCCTAGAAGGGCAATTCCAGTTTTTGGGCGAAAACTGGAGGTGCCCTTCCATGGCCTCCAGAGGTCATTCTGAGGTCTTGTCACATTTGGAGCCCCAGAAGACACAGAATTCATTAACTGCTGTTTTCGGTATCTGCAGGATACCAAGGCTCAACTGCATCTTTTTGGGACTATAATCCAAAAATGTTGGGTGGCAGGCTGGGTCTGGCCCATGGGATCTGGCCCATGGGTTGCCTACAGTGTTCTTTCTCAGCCAACTGCTGTGGGGGCACCCAAAAGTGGTGACTAGTTGGGTCGATGCATCTCTAGCACCTTTGTGTGGACGGCTCCCTCCTTGTCACTGTCTGCCTCTGTGTTCTCGGGACCACTCCCCTGTTCTGCCAAATTCCCGGCCGGGCCTCCCCAAGGGCTCCAATGCCCACACTAGGCTAACTAATTTCCCCTCCACAGCAGCCTCAGAGATAGGCAAGAGGGAGGGGGTTCAGTCACCCACTGGGCCTCTTCTCTTCCAGCAGCTTTGCTTGGGATCACAGTCTGGCCAGCCTCCTCCAGACTGCCCTCATCACTGGCTTAGCTCCAGATACCCTCAGTCTAACACCAACAAACCTCACCACCAAACAATAGGCAGTCAGCTTGCCCAAGCCATAACTGCCTCCTCCACTTGGTGGTTTCAGAGGCATGGCAGACATACAACTGTTCCCCACAGTTATTCCCCACAATGAGCTTATCTTAGCCAGTCTAGCAACCTTCAGGCAGGCAGTCCAACCAGCACTCCAGCAGTCCAGCAATCCATCAGTCTAGCACCTGCCTAGTGCCCTCCTCCAGCACCTTCCTAGGTCCCTTTCCTCCAGCACCTATCCAGCCCCTTTTCTCCAGCTCCTGCCTCCAGCTTTATACTGAGGCCAGCCAATCAGTGGGCAGGCTTTAATTCATCAGCCATACCCATCTGCACCTGTGCTAACCTCTCTTCATAGCCAGACAGCTCATCAGCCTGCAGCTGTGTTCCTGCTGCAGGAGTTCTGGGATTAACCCCATAATCCCTGGTTTACCTGGACAAGAGGCCATTGCTGATACCATTTCCTATCTCCTTGGGGTATCTCCTGCCTTTTCCAATACATCCTCTCTTTCCAGGGCAGCCAGACATTCCACCCTCCCTGCCTGGGAACAGTCTATCCAGGCCTTGGGCAAACCTCCAGGAATAGATTTCCCAATGGTTCGTTTTTGGTTTCCAAGGCAAATGGCTTCCCCAACCCAACATATACAGGACACTTACTCAGAATCGAGATTTAGTTAGAGATAAAGGCTGCATCCAAGCCTCCATCCCCAGGCCATGCAGCCTCGATTTGGGCCGCACAGCTTGATCGGAGCTGTGCCTGCTAAACAGCAGGTGCAGATCCGAGCAAGCCCATCAGGGTGGCTGGCACCTACCCCGGGGCAAAGGCACACATGTGCCCAGTGGTGGTATCTAAAGCGGGAGGAACTGGAACGCTGGGTGGGACTTACAGTTGATTGGCAGCCCGTCCGTTCCGTTCCGCCGCCTGCCCACCTGCCATGAGGGCTGCCCCCAGTTGGCGCGCCCCACTGCTGCTCGCCCAGGCACCCGGCGCGCCCCCCACCCCACCCCCGGCGAGCAGGCGCCCCCTCCGAGGCCAGGGCAGCCTGCACGGCGGGCGGGCAGGCTGCGGAACCGAACAGACGGGCAGCCAATCACACGCAAGTCCCACCCAGCGTTCCGGTTCCTCCCGCTTTAGATACCACCACTGCATGTGCCCTTTCCCCAGGGAGGCTCCAGCGGCCTCCTAACTTGCACTAGATGCAGCATAGGCCTGCCAGCCTTACCATTCTGGCACAAGTTAGGGCTGCGCCCTTAAGCTGATCAAAACTCCCAAGTTGGTTCCCTAGAAGGAGCAGAGACAGCCACTCCATTCACTGGGAACTGAACAGCATCTCCAGGGGCAGCTGTTAGGAATGAAGTCTCTAATGAAAGACGGAGCTATTTTATAGGAGTTTACCACTCCCCATCACCTGCCATGTCTCCTTGATTTCAAAGCTTGATTCCCTGTGTTGAATCAAGGCCCATCTTCTTAACTCTATAACTTCCTCCCAAGCTCCATTCCCAGAAATTACATTTCTTCTCAAAGGAGTGTCATCTAGCTGTTACATTCCATCTTCTTTTTCTCACATAAACTACATCCTGTAAACAAATCTCCATTCACTAAAGTATTTCCACTTCTATAAAATATATTTTCACCCCAAAACCCAGTTTCCCCCATGATAGCCTCAGTAGACAATTGGGAGTAGAATCAGTGTCAGGCTGCCAAAGCCCTTGAATTGAGGCTTCTACAGCTTACAGTGGACCAACTATAAAGGTAAAGGTTTCCCCACGATTGGAATGGTCTAGTCGTGACCGACTGGAGGGGGCGGTGCTCATATCCGTTTCTAAGCCTAAGGGCTGGTGTTTGTCCGAGGACAAGCTTCCGTGATCATGTGGCCAGCATGACTATACGCTGAGGCACACAGAATGCCATGATCTTCCCACAAAAGTGGTACCTATTTATCTATTTGCATTTTTAATGTGCTTTTGAACTGCTAGGTTGGCAGGAGTTGGGACAAGCAACGGGAGCTCACTCCATTGCACAGTGTCAAACTGCCAACCTTTCGGTCAGCAAGCTCACAACTCAGCAATTTAACCTGCTGCGCCACCACGTTCTGTGGACCAGCTATAACCACCACTATATTGGAATGATCAGTAACAACTCTGATTGTTATAGGTTCAGTCAGCTAGCCCTAGGTTATTGTGATAAAAGAAAACCAAAGTTTTCCCACTGTGGTAAACCCCTAGCAGTTTTGCCACCTGCCTGAGGACATCTTGATTCAAATCCACTTCGCATGTGGTCAGAGAAATAAGCATAACATTCCTGGATGCAAAAAGGCCTTCAAAGAGAGAAAAGTCTATTTTTCTCCTCGAAGGAACTCAGCATCCATAAATCAATGAGATGTTGCCCTTTATAAAGGTCTGTTTGGTTCTCTTGCCGCTGAGAACGGTGTGGGGATCAATGCAAGGCATCGCCATGAAAAGGTGCGCCCGACTTCGATTTGGTCTGGCTAATGCTGCTTAATGCCTCCATCCATGCTGTGAAGTCAGGCAAGGCGCCTTCTTGGTGCCCTCCTAAGTTCAAGGGAAGTCCTGCTCAACTATAACTTTCTGGAGAATAATAAGGGGTCCCCAGTGCATCTTTGACATAACATCAATGTCTGTGCTAAGAAGCCTTTGATTTCCAGCAAGCACTCCAGGCTGTTGAGTAGCCATCAGAGGAGGAAAAAAACAGTCAATTCACCCTGATAATAGAGAAGAATCCCCTTCTGTTGCCAATTCTTAGGTAGGAACAGAGAGAGGATTTGTGGCGGACTCATAGACTAATATGATTGCTTCAGCTACAAGCAAGCAATGACTTCCGAGAAGGTTGTGCCTTTACAAATGCTTTTTGGAATTATAGTCTGCATAGGACTATTTCTAAAGGAATTGTGATGAATGAATGAATGAATGAATGAATAATGCTCGTATTTATATACTGCCTTTCTTAGGTCATTAGATTGCTCCTCTGACTTTAACTCAAAGCGGTTTACATAGGCAGGCTTTATTCATAAACACAAAGGTTTTTACAAATTACAAGGAAGTTCTATCTTAGAAGATTCAGAAGATTTAGTCGAGAGGGTTAATGCCTCCGTTTGCCTGAAGATAAGAGCTGAAGATCTGAAGGTTGCCAGTTCGGGACAGCCGGAAGTCTCTGTGAGTGGCAGGCCTCGTTAATTGCGGCTGATTAACAGCTGAGCTTCAGCTGCCTTGTGTGAGGGGGAGTTGTGCCGAAGTTCAGCCGCTTCTCTGGTGGGAGCAGGGAAGCCATTTATCAGCCAGCAAGAAGACAAATGGGTGGCCAGAATGAAGGACTAAATCCAGAAAGATCCATCTGTATGTGTGTAGTTCTTGAAAGATAGAACATTTCTGTATAAATTGTAAAAACCTTCGGGTTTCTGAATAAAGTCTGCCCATGTAAACTGCCTTGAGTTATAGTCATTAGAGAAATCTGGTGACCTAAGAAAGGCGGTATATAAATCCAAGTATTATTATTATTATTATTATTATTATTAATAATAATAATAATAATAATAATAATATCTTTCTTTCAAGAACAACATACAACATTCAGATGGTACTTTCATGGTGTGGTCTTCTTTCTGGCCACACAGTTTGCCTTCCTGCTGGCTGCTGGCTGATAAGCTTCTCTGCTCCCACCAAAGAAGCAGCTGGCCCAGCACACTCCCCTCTCAGCTCTAATCAGTCGCAGTTTACAAGGTCTGCCGCTCACGGAGACTTCCGGTGATCCCGAACTGGCGACCTTCGGATGTTATCTTCAGGCAAACGGAGGCTTTAACCCTCTCTCCTACACCTCCTGTCCTAATAGATTAGACACATTCAGTTCAGGAAAGGTCAGGTTTTAAAAAAAACAAAAACAAAAAAATGTATGGGGCAAACCTTGCTGCACCTTGCTTCTGAGTTTCAAAGAAACCAAACTGATGAAGCCGGGGAGAAGAATGTGATGAATTGAAACATCATCTGCCCAATTGTAAGGGCACAATCTGAAACCTGGAGTTAGGCCGGCACAGTTAGGCCAGCAAAGTTTGGCCAGCTCAAGGGACACCATAAAGCACATTTGGACAACTCTCAGAGTCGGGTGTGTGTGTGTGTGTGTGTGGCTCACATCTGGGTCTGACTCTGAGAGTGGTACAAACATACTTTACGGTGGCCCTTGTGCCGGCCAAACCTTGCTGGCCTGACTGTGCAGGCCTAACGCAGGTGAGGATTGCGCTCTAAGGGTGTAATCCTAACCAACTTTCCAGCACCGGGATAAGGGCAATGCAGCTCTGGAGTAAGGGAACAAACATTCCCTTACCACGAGGAGGCCTCTGTGGCTGCTACTCCACTGCAGGATGCAGCACATGCCCCATTGGCACGGCTCTGTCAGTGCTGGAAAGTGGATTAGGATTGCACCCTAAATCTCTTTCTCCTTCCCACTACCTAACGTCGGTGTCATAATTTGAAAGAGCATCTCGGTGGACTGTGCCTAATCATAACCTTTGAACACTATCAGGCATGGCCCATTAGAATGTCCAGCCTTCCAAAACAAATTACTTGCGATAATCCCCTCACCTGATGCAGGCAGGCGAAGACAATAGCACAGCTCATCAACCAGTAGCACTGCATGAAATTCATAGCAAATAGCTCACACATTTCCATTTATGGCTCTATCCGCAAGCTGATCCACAACCCACAGAGTATTAAATCTGAATAGGATGGGTCCTTTTCTATGGCAAAACCGGTGGCAGCAAATTGGAGATACATGGAACAGTGAAGGTTGCTTGGAAGGATCTCAGATCTGTTCTACCCACCAGTGCCTTTAGCATCCATTGTATCTGTACTATACGTTGTACAGGGGGAGTTGTGCCGAATCTGGGCTGCTGTACCTGCTGACAATGCCCCTCACTCAAGTCCATGGAAGCAGAACCCCAATCCTGTTCCCAGCTACCCCTCTTAATTTCCAGGGAAGACAACAAACAATGCAAAGATGTTCCGTGTTGCAACGTATTATTTTGTAGGCAGGAATATGTGTTTGAGTTCGATTTGTGCAAGAAGCTGCCCCAAAGTTCAAACTGGACTTAGAGCACAATCCTAACCTGGAGTTAGGCTGGCACAGTTAGGCCAGCCAAGGCTTCAAGGCGCCTAGGCCAGGCGTCATCACCGCCTCCTGTGGCAAGGAGTTCCACAGATTAATACCCACCGGGTAAAAAAGTATTTCCTTTTATCCGTTCTAATTTATTATTATGCCTATGCCTATATTATATTTATTATTATGCCTATGTGCCTATTAGCCTTGGATTGCTTTTTAGGTAGAATTTGAATGGCAACTAGTAAGTGTCAATAAACAAACCCTGAGAAAGGTTACTGAAATTTAAACTATTGTTTTAATGTCCCTTGAAGGTTTGAAGTGGATTCTTCAAATTCACTTTGAATTTTGCTTTAGGGAAGACTGTACAGTGCTTTGCTCTCTGAGCCATGAAGGCAAAGGGGAGGGTCCTCTTTACACAGGAACTCAGGGCGCTATTCTAACCTGGAGTTAGGACTTGTGCTGGCCCGGGAGTGTTGCAAACATACAGTAAAGTGCATTTGGACCACTCTCAGAGTCAGGGACGATGGTGCAGAGGTCCATGTGCCAGCCACCATGGCTCTGAGAGTGGTGCAAAAGCACTTCACAGTGTGTCTGTGACACTCCTGGGTAGGCGCAAATCCCTTTTGTTGGTCTAACTCCAGGTTAGGATTGCGCCCTCAGGTTTCTGCAAAACTTACTGTTTGGCGCTTGCTGCCTAAGGCAGCAGTCATTTTTGATCAGCTGCAGTAGGTGTTGCTCAGTGTTTGGGACAGTTTTTGTGGCATCATCGTACAAAGTTTGGTCAGCAAAGATTACAAGCCTTGTGACTACCCCTGAACTTCCCCTCCTATTCTTTATTTGGGGTTAATTAAATTTTCTACCAATGATGCACTGGAGCTTGTATTTCTACCAATGATGCGCTGACGTATCATCGGTAGAAAACAGTTAGTACTATTTCCTAAATACATTGGACCTGACACTCCAGATAGTATAAATTAACTAAGACGTATTGCATGCAAGAAGACCCTTTCACAGCAGCAGAGCATCAGCCCCGCTCCGACGTGTGTAAGACAGAGCCTGAAATCATTACTTCTATTATTATTTTTATCTGGAAAACGGTCTTATTTATCCCCGTTCAGCAACCAGCCATTTGGATCATCACAAAGCCTTCAGAACATCATTAAAAGATTCAATTGCATCATAAAATAATTCTGAAGTCAATGAAGCAGAGTCGCTTAAATTATTCATTAACGCAACTGCGGGGAGGGAGCGATAGGGCTGCATAGCTGGTGGTAATTGGAATATTGTAAGCAATCATCTAAGTAAAAGCAAAAGATACAGCCGGGATAATCACATTGTGCATAATGGAAGACTGTCGGCAACCTCATGCATCTTGAGGTTGAATTAACAAAGACTTTAATGCTTGATGGGACTTGCCAACTGCTCTTAAGCATGTTTGCTTAGATTTCGGTAGAACTGCTTTCCAAAGCATAAGAACATAAGAACATAAGAAGAGCCCTGCTGGATCAGGCCAAAGGCCCATCTAGTCCAGCTTCCTGTATCTCACAGCGGCCCACCAGGTGCCCCAGGGAGGCATGAGACAACAAGATGCTTGCATCCTGTTGCCACTCCCTTGCACCCGATACCAGTAGCCCACCACCTTTGTAAGGAGGTTGCACAATCCATCATTGCCTATAGCCCACGATGGAACTTTCCTCCAGAAATCCATCCAATCCCCTCTTGAAGGCATCAAGACCAGATGCCATCACCACCTCCTGTGGCAAGGAGTTCCACAGATTAACTACCCGCTGGGTAAAAAAGTACTTCCTTTTATCTGTTTTAACTCTCCCAACCCTCAGTTTTAGCGGATGCCCTCTGGTTCTGGTGTTTTGAGAGAGGGAAAAGAACATCCCTTTATCGCCTCTATCCCTTCCATGCATAATCTTGTATGTCTCTAAAAAAAGCAGTGTGGTTAGAACTGCAGCGGTAGGCTAGGACAGTGGTTCCCAAAATGTACTGGGGTCAGGGAGCCCCCACAGCCTTCTCAGTTCAGCTGGGCATCACCATCTTGGATCAAATGAAATCTTATGCATTCAAGATGGCATCACCAGTATCTCTTGTAACCCAAGATGGCAGTGTCAAAATCTCATGAACCCCTTGGTCAGTGTTTATGGTTTGTTTGTTTGTTTGTTTGTTTATTGGATTTCTATACTGTGTTTTTTACCCGGGATGTGGTGGCGCAGCGGATTAAACCGCTGCTGCTGGGCTTTCCGACCGGAAGGTTGGGAGTTCGAGACCTCATGACGGAGTGAGCTCCCGTTGCTTGTCCCAGCTCCTGCCAACCTAGCAGTTCAAAAGCACATAAATGCAAGTAGATAAATAGGGACCACTTTGGTGGGAAGGTAACGGCATTTTGTGCACTACAGTGTAGAGTCATGCCGGCCACATGACCGCGGAAGCTTGTCCTTGGACAAAATGCTGGCTCTACAGGCTTTGAAACAGAGATGAGCACTGCCCCCTACAGTCGGTCACGACTAGACCATTTGGTCGTGGGGAAACCTTTACCTTTTTACTGTTTTTTAAAAAAAACCCAAAGTGGTGTAAGCTGTTTTGAGTGAAGAAAATCCACCTTTTTTCACATAAGGCAGTTTTTCTTTTCTAGTTATCAATCAATCTTATATACCGCTTTTCAACACAAAGTTCACAAAGCGGTTTACAGGCAAATAGTAATAATAAAGTTAAATGGTTCCCTGTCCCAAAGGGGCTCACAATCTAAAAAAATCCAAAGGGGCTCACAATCTAAAAAAAGGCAGACCACCACCAGCAACAGCCACTAGAAAAGACACTGTGCAGGGGTGAAGAGGGACAATTGCTCTCCCCCTGCTAAATATAAGAGGAACACCACTTGGAAAAGTGCCTCTTGCCCAGTTAGCAGGGGTATTTGACTATATTACTATTTGTTTCATTGCATTCTACTATAAATTACAAGATCGAATGATATATGCTATAATAGTAGTAATCAAAAATGCCAAGATTTTCACAATTTCGGTCAGCAGCGGTGTCACATACATCCTTGAGCGTGCCACCTGGTGCTCCCGCACCCCCTGCACCCCCTAGCAATTCCACTGGGCACAAGTGCAAGTTGACCCATGGGGGCTGCTGGTGCTTACCCTGTCCCCTTGGTCTGATTCAACAGGGGTCTTCCTTGCACCAGCTCCAGGGCTGCTGTATCACTGTGTGGACATTAAGGGCCCAATTCTGTTGAGCCAAACATGGGGAGAATGCTTGCACAGCCCACGTCTCCATCGCAAATGGTGTCATAAAGGGCGGTCAACTCTGGCAGTAAACCATTACCTGTGGCGCTGGGGCGGCGCTATGGCAACAGTGGCCATAGGAACCCTGCTCACCAGCAAGCAGCGAGACCGCCTCTTGCCAGCAATACGGCCATTTTGGGTGGTGTAGGAGAGCGTTATGGGGCGGAGGAGGAGTAGAGCAGGAATGGCACCGGCAGTGACTGTCATTGCCAGTTCCTGACTATCATGATACCCGGGAGCTTGGCCCTTCCAGACTGCCCCCAGGGATCATGGGATGATGTCTCCTCCTGGCCACCAGCAACCTCCAGTGGCCCAGGAGGCATTCCTTAGCCCAACCAGTAGTGTAGCTCAGCCTCAAGACTAGATTCAGCTAACCCCCACTCCCAACACATGAGGTACACCATGGAGTAAAATGTAATTATTTCTTAAAACTACAGGTTACAGCACAGAGGCTTAATAAGGCCTTTCAAAGCAGTTCAAAGCAAGGCATAGCTACATGATGCTTAATGCAAAATAAGACCGCATCTATCACCTAGTCTAATTACATTCTATCTATAACTCACCCAGCAAAGGACAGAACCCAGGTGTGATGAGGGCAAAATGGTCTCTCTTCTCCCTCAAGCCCCAGATGTCTGAATCTTTTGTTCTTACTTTTCTCCCGCTCATTGTCCCAGCCCTCCCCCTTGTCAGCCAGAAGCAAAACAGCTCCTGGTACAGTGAAGATGTCCTCGAGAGGTTTTGTTTCCCGGCTAGAGGCCCCTCTATCTCGCCTCGGCCATTAGCAAGACACAACAGCCTCCATGGAAAACTTTTTCACCGCCAGGAACCCAGAGGGGGATGGGAAAAGACAGGTACAGCCTCAAAATGGAACCGAGCTGGGACTGCTTCCCTGCTATTCATGACCTTACTCCGAGTAAGGCTGAGCCGTCTTATGCGGAGGCCCTCATGTCTGCATGGGATAAATAGCCCATGCAGAAGCAAAGAGATCTGTTGGTTGCCCTGTGCCCTTACCGCGGGGAAAGGGAACAAATGTCCCCTTTCCCCGCGAAGCCTCCTGCAGCTGCCTGGCTGCTGCAAAATGCAGTGGTAGCCACCTTGCTACCACTATGCCCCTGGATGGTCAGGCAGCATAGGATTGGGCTGTTAGTTTGGCAACAAGGTGAACATGCACAGCTCTATTTTTCAGAGATATTATTTTACAGAATTTGCAATTTTGTCTAGGCAAGGGACAGGAAAAGAAGGGAAAATCATGAAAGGAAGACCACAGGTCAATAAAGGGGTCATGCCATGGAGATGAAAGAGTTCCGTTAAGTGAAATTCTTCAGCCTCTGATTGCTAGAATCCCCATTCAGGTACCTTTAAAAAGGTAAAGGTTTCCCCACGACCAGATGGTCTAGTCGTGACCGACTGTAGAGCCGGCATTTTGACCAAGGACAAGCTTCCATGACTCTACGCCGTAGCGCACGAAACGCCATTACCTTCCCACCGAAGTGGTCCCTATTTATCTACTTGCATTTAGGTGCTTTCGAACTGCTAGGTTGGCAGGAGCTGGGACAAGCAACGGGAGCTCACTCTGTCATGAAGTCTCGAACTCCCAACCTTCCGGTCGGAAAGCCCAGCAACAGCAAATTAACCCACTGCGCCACCATGTCCCTGCCAGGTACCTTTACAGTTGAGCAAATACTGAGCTTACAGAGAGCAAAGGAGATTGAACTGAGGTCTAAATGACACCAAGTTCACTTGATATTGAAGCAAACATCAGTTGCAGAATTCTTCCCCAAGAAGCAACTGTAAGGTGAAGGAGCTGATGCCCTAGACAGATAAACTGATGTGACAAAGTGCATTACTGTCTTGCATGTAAACGCTAATACATCTCAATGACAAACAGGCTATCAATGTACCGCAATCACAAAGGCCACAAATCACAAATCACAATGTCCCCTCACACCAAAAGTAGGGGGGGAAAAATGGCACACAGTGGAACCCAAATGGAGGGGCCATTCAACAAAACTCCTTACACGGACAAATGGAAGGATGACTGGGTGGTACAACCAGGAGGATAATGAGGTCAGGTAAACAGTCCCAGTCCCATTAATTCCAAGGGAATGAGTCAATAATGTCCCTGACAGTTTGGAAGAAAATTCGGGAAAATTAGAATCTTTTGATTAATTTATCACTGAATGGTGTTGATACAGGTCAGATGTGGCACCTGGGATTGGGTGACAACACTGAGCAATGTGGCATACACATACACTCAGTGTTATGCACGAGCCTTGAGCTTGGAGTCGAGTCAATTCGGGAGTCTCCGCCCCCCCCCCAGAACATTCCTGTGGTGACTCCACCCTGGAATTTCCCAAGTCATTTTAGTGAGTTACGAGTCTTTTCGTGGCAAAGTGCAGGGCGGGGTGGGTCAGGCGTATTTGCGCCAAGTGTGAATGACTACAAATGGTCAAAATGAGCGGTGTGGGGGTGCAGTCAGAGTTGTTGTTTCATGCTTACAGTTAACGTTCCAATAGGCCAGCGGTGCGCTGCTGACAGTGCTTCACTCCTAACCGGCCGCCTCGAGAAAACTTCCCCCACCCCACTGTTCACATCACAACTGAACTCAGAAGAACGGATAGGAGAAAAACAGTCTCGGCCACAGCACATCAGTCATTCAGTGAGACTTGTTTTCCACCAAAGCTGGGCAGACCTGTGGCTGTTACACGAGCGAGCGAGCCTGCACAGCTGCAGGGAACCTTCAGCTCCAGACAAAACTGGCCGCTGCAATGAAAATTCCTCCCCTGCTCCATGGCTAAGCAATGTTCTCCATGTTCTTCTATGGCCAACTCTACCCTCTCTCGCCCAGAGCCAGAACTCAAATCACTTTGATCCAATTGAGGGTCTGAACCTTCGGGGATGGACAAGACAACTCCACTCCCACCTCCCTTCCCTTCCAGCTGACTGGCTGTGCCCTGGTCTCATGTTCCTTCCTCCCGCCCGCCCACGCCTCATGCTCGCTGCAGCCAGCTACCCAAAACCAAAACAGATACATTTTCAAACATCCTAGCTTTCTGCCTCCCCTCCCCCACCACCCCTGCACCCATTCTTCCGGCTGAAACGCAGTAACCGTTGGTCGTGGCGACTTTGTGGTGCCTCCTGGATCTCCAAAAGAGTTCTTTCTGATGCAGAAGCTGCAACAAAGTAATGAAGCCTGAGCACTGATTCGAGTTGCTGGAATTGCTGTCTCATGGGCAGCACAATCCAAGCGCGCCCATTGCGCCAACCCTATGTCAGAGCATTGGTGCTACGTCAGTAGCTCCGACACGGGGGAGGGGCTAATGGCACCCCCGCATCACCACTACAGCAACGGGACCAGTGCTGCAGGCAGAGCAATGGCAATGGTAACATATGGAATCTAGTTGGTGTGAATGTGATGTTACTTATTGGGGAACTCTGTGACATTATTAGTGACAAGTGATGCTACTTAAGAACAAGAATATAAGAAGGTCCCTGCTGGATCAGCCAAAGGCCCATCTAGTCCAGCTTCCTCTATCTCACAGTGGCCCACACTTGGCCTGATCCAGCATGGCTTTTCTTATGTTCTTATTTTCACCTAAGTGCTGAACTTTGCATTTGTCCCCGTTGAACTGCCTTTTTATTGTGAATATACATATCCCCAATTACAGATTAGGGTGAGGTTAGAGAGTGAAGCTTTTGCATATTTAGACGCAGCCTCTGATTGTTATGCAAATGACAGGTTGTTCCAAAATAACCTCTGCATCTTTTAGCTTGGGACCGATATTCAAACACATTCCAAGAAGCACGTGTGTTCCCGAAACGCACCACTTTTTTAATATGTGCGCTTGCATCTATGTTGGCATGGGGTAGGGGAGGTGGGAATGCTAATTGGTTCTCATCTGAATCAGTTTCCTGGTTGAGGGCACATTTATAAAGAGGATTTCAAGCATGTAGTTGGTGCCAAAGGTAGCAGATGGCGGCAGGCTAGCAAATTATATGGAGGAATACTTGTAGTGTTTCTTCACCACTTTTGTGTTGGAAAAGGAGGGGAGGGGGAGAAAAAGCCAATAATTCCAGTTGCTTGGGGTAGGAGCAGATGTGATCTCTTGTATGTTTTCTCTCCTAATAGTTTTATGGAGTTATCTCAGAGAATAAGAAGCAGGTTTTAATAACACTACAAAACAATCTGAATGATCCCCAAGCAATCGTCGCTTCTTGTTTAAAGTTTAATGCTCTCCGTCCCCCAAAATGGATTTCCAGAACTGTCATTTTCAAGTGTTGCGAAACGCTTGTGCTTTGCAATTTGGAGCCACCAAAGACTTTCCTTTGTGGAAAAAAAAATCAGCCTGGCTTCACAAGGTCCATGCAAATGACACAAAAGCAGCACTTCTAATTGTTGCCAATGCAGTGGTGTGTCACCCATCCAGAGCCATCCAGCCCGGAAGAATGGATTGTCCCAGCTTCCAAAAAACCCTGTTCATTTGTTGTTTGTAGTCCATGCATAACACTTCTTTGAGAGCTTCACATTGGAGAGTTAGGTTTATGATTCAGACAGCCAGGGCCGGTACCATCCAGGAGGCCAACTGAAACAGTCGCCTCAGGTAGCAGATTGGCAGAGGGAACCTAACCTTGCCCTCCCCACTTGCCTCCACTGGGAGGATTGTGCAACACCTGGAAGGTATTTGACATACTCTCTCAGGTGCCAGGAGGGCTTGGGGGTGGCCCTGCAAGTAGCAACCACTCCCAACCACTTCCACAAACTCTTCCAGAGTTTGGGAACCGCTGGAAAAAGGAATTTTGCAAAGGAATGGGGAAGGAAGTAATGTGATTGTGACTCTGTGTCACCCCCCCCCCCACCCCCGCACCGCTGTTCACCCGGACGATCAAGCTACTAACTGGGACGATGGCGGCAGCCTCGCACTCTGGCCGGGGCAGGGTTGGAAGTCAGCCACGGGGGCCGGCATGAGTCCTACAGGTCCAAGCGGCCAGACGACAGGGGCCGTCCCATCCGCAGGCTGACAGGGCGAGGAGGAGACGCCCACGCCGGGGAGCAGAGCCGGCAGGTGTGAAGTGCGGAGTGCGGCCGGCTGCAGCGCCTGGTGTCGGGGCCTCCAGAGCCAAGATCTCGCAAGATCTCGGCTCCGTGAGCTCGCTGGAAGGGGCGGGGCCTAGCCACACCAGCCAGGAGTTAATAAGGAGCCCGGCCGGGGAGGCAAGTGGTCGGGTCTGGGAGTCCTGCGGAAGCAGGACGCGGGAGATGACCATGGGGGCAGGCAGCCCTCCTCTCTGGACAGGCTACCTGAGGGGGGTGATCCGGACCCCTTCCCTTACGGGGCAATTGCTCCAGCCAGGGGGTCAACTGTGCCCGCCTTGGGAGGGGGTCGGGGACCCTGCTACGGGCAGGTGGAGGCACCCTACTGGCAGCGGGCGACCCTCCCCAAGCAGCCCAGGCTGGCCGGGTGCCCTGGGACACCAACACAGATGCAGGGGGCAGGCACGCTCACATACCCCACAAGGGGTGCCCCCAGAGAAGGCCAGAGGATGAGACGTCAATAGCGTGAGAGGCCTCTGATCGACGCTGCAGCCCCAGCCAGGCACGCCACCACTTTGTTAAGGGCAAGTGGGCGAGGGCGGTACGGAGGACCCGTGAGGTAATGAGCTCCCCCCAATGAGTGTAAGGAGCCTGACCAGAATAAACTGCATACGTCAAACTCACCTGTCGCTGTCCGAAGGATTTCTGCGCCGCGAGTTGGCCAAACGGAGATCCCGCTCACGCCAGTGCCCTGGATGACCAATGAGGGCTGCGCCACAGGTATGGACTTCTGACTCTGCCTGGGACGAACAGGGCTTTTTGTTTTTACTTGAAGTAAAAATAAGCAAGTTAAGTAAGCAAAACTTACTTTCACAGGTAGAAACCAGAAAGTGGGTTCTGATTGCTGTTTTTAAAGTGTACTGAGCCTTTTCTCAGAAAAGTCTTCCGCAGGGCTTAAAAAAAGCCCCCTTTGTCCCAGCAGAGTCACTGCCTTCCCCCTCCCCACCACTTAAAAAGGCAAAGACCGGAGTTCCCAGGCTGATGTGTTGTGACTCGCCAGTTTGGGAACCACTTCACTAGACATATAACCTTATTTGGTTAGCTGTTCCAACATGACCTTATTCTCTCTCCTCCTTTGCTTTCCCCTACACCGGTAGTATTCAAACGTTTTAGACCAGGACCCACTTTTTAGAATGGCACTTGTGTTGGGATCTACCAGAAGTGATGTCATTAACCTGGAAGTGATTTTGTGGCAGGAAGTGACATCATCAAGCAGGAAGTGCTGCCATTGTAACATAATAAAATGACACTTCTGAAATGCAAATTGTCATTCTTGGACTGCAGCAATTGCACAACCATGACACATCCCTGAGAGAAAGCAAGATGAGGACAAAATATGATGTAAGAGCACGGAACTAAAAACAAAAACAAAATTCACTCAAAAATTCAAACTGTTAACACTCGCATAAGGAATATAAAAGAGTAAGGTGTGCAGTTTCCAAGATGGCTTTCTGTGATCCACCTGACATCAGGTCGTGGCCCACCAGGCGGGTCCTGTCCCACAGTTCAAATAACTCTGCTCTACACTGATACAGGCTATGCTATCTGAGTCATCATATTCTGCAGCACAGCATTTCCTCAATACATAGGAACAAGTCCATGGAACATGTTTAGGCAGGAGAATATCAGCATCACCATCCAAGTGGCATCTCATAGTTGATTGATTTTCATAAGCTAACCTGTATTCCCCTAACTCCCACCCAGGGCAGACTTATATGCAGTGGCGTACCAAGGTCATTTGGCACCCAGGGCCCATAAATTTCCGCCATTCTTCATGACAAAATTGTTTTCAGTTACAGTCATGACATGAAATGAATAATAATAATGACCAGAGAAAAATCACAGACAGTGAACACTTTTTGTTTTATGCACCCCGATTAGTCAGTAAAAAGATATTGTCCTTTCCCTTCAAGCTTGTTAGGATCAGTGAGACCAAATATTAGATTATCAGTCTTCTGACCTGTGAATATATTACCAGTTGCAAAAAGCATGAGTGGCCCTTTGCGTGTCTATAAATCACCAATCAACGGAACTATGATCAGGGAGGACACTGCAGGTGTCCTTGATATTAATGCATCTGCTCTTCAATGGCAGTAATTTATACAAAGGACTTTCAAGTTTTTAATGACTATTTGTATGCAAAGGCTCCAGATCTGAGATCAGATTGTCTCCACTTTGTTGGGAAGGCTTGTCCATTTTCCGAATGAGGGACATTAACATTCCACGCACATCAGATTTTTTTTCCAAAAAACAATTTATGAGTTCTAATAGTGAAGGAATGTATATGAAAAGAGTCACACACCACCTTTGTCTCCTTCGTACTGGCCCCTGGTGGCTAATTGCACCAGAGAAGCCTGCTGGTTCCAACAGCTGGTGAAGGGGGTCATGCAGGAACATAGATTCTCATGTTTCCATCTCACCCCTGCGAGAGAAATACAAGAAAAGAGCAACCTCCTATTCTGCTTTAGGTAGATATTAAGAGTCAGCAGTGAATTTTGTCTAATGCAACATGAAGGATGAGTTTGAAGGATCTTGGTCAGTTGAATGGTCCCTATGAATTTTGGTGTGTGTGTGTGTGTGTGTGTGTGTGTGTGTGTGTGTGTGTGTAAAAAAGTGTGTAAATATTTCTCAGGGGGGTTTTTTTTTTTGGGGGGGGGGGGACAAAATGCTTACCAAATTAAACTGTGAGCCTCTAGCACTGTTGTCCAAAAACAAACCATGGTTATACCAAATTTAGTAAATGTTCACCAAACGTATAACATGATATTTACGCAACAATCCTATTATTTACCTAGCAAAATTATATGCCCCAAACACAGGGTTAGGATTAGGGTTTGGGTTTGGGTTATATTATGAAAATTTACTGTTTTGGGGAGACAAACACATTTTTTTAACTCTGAAACACTTTACGAAAATGACGAGAACTCAATATGTGGATATCACTTTAGGATTCTTAGGTTGTCTAAAATTTGGTGAACATTTCCTATTTTGGGGAAACAAGTTTTTGGTTTTTTTGAGGAACATTTTCATTAAATTTGGTGACCACTTACACATGAGCCTTTTTTTTTTTTACACAGCTGAGAATAGCTACCATATTTTACCCATAGTAAAAAAAAAAGTGTCTTCTCAGCTTTCTCAGCTTCTCAGCTTCCCTGCTTTATAGGGAGTCAGACCATTGGTCCAGCCAGTCTCATATTCTTCCCTGACTGGTACAACTTTTCCAGAATTTATTTCCCACCACCTGCTATCTGATCTTATCTTGAAACTGGAGATGCTAGGAATTAGACTCTGGCCCTTTGATCTTCCTTTACTTAATCCAGTGCCTGTTCTGCCAAATTCCTGGCTGGGCCTCCCCAAGGGCCCCACACTAGGCTAACTAGTTTCCCCTCCAGCGCGGCCTCAGAGATAGGCAAGAGGGAGGGGGTTCAGTCACCCACTGGGCCTCCTCTCTTCCAGCAGCTTTGCTTGGGATCACTGTCTGGTCAGCCTCCTCCAGACTGCCCTCATCACTGGCTTAGCTCCAGATACCCTAAATCTAACACCAACAAACTCCACCACCAAACAATAGGCAGTCAGCTTGCCCAAGCCATACCTGCCTCCCCCACTTGGTGGCTCCAGGGGCGTGGCAGACATACAACAACTCACAATGGTTATTCCCCACAATAACCTTACCTAGTCCTTCAGCCAGTCCCTCAGTCCATCTGACAGTCCTTCAGGCAAGCAGTCCAGCCAGCCAGCACTCCATCAGTCCAGCAATCCATCCATGTAGAACCTACCTGGTGCCCTCCTCCAAAACCTAATAAGATGCTTTACTCCAGCTCCTGCCTCCCACTATATACTGAGGCCAGCCAATCAGTGTCTGTTGCTAGGCAGGCTCTAGCATCAGCCATGCCCATCTGCACCTGTGCTGGCCTCTCTTCATAGCCAGGGGCTTCATCAGCCTACAGCTGTGCTCCCGAGGCTTGCAAAGACCTTGAGGGTTAACCCTATTATCCCTTGCTTATCTGGGACAAGGGGCCATTGCTGATACCATTCCCTATCTCCTCGGGGGATCTCCTGCCTTTTCCAATGCAGTGCCTAACCCTGAACATCAACCATAGGCAGGAGATATGGTCTGGTGGATGAGCTGGAGACTGCCTGAAGAATTCTAAGCAACACTAACCCTGGTTGAGAGGAGGGAGACTGAAGCTGACAAGGTGTCATGAGAAGACAAAGCCAGGAGGAGTCGCTGTGAACTCGCTGTGAGAGGATGAAAGACCCTCAACCAGTTGTGTCCTTGGCCAATGCACTGCCTGGGGCCAGGTCAATCAATCAATCAATCCAGAGGCATTTCTACAGGGAGGGCAAAGCTCTAAGTTTTGCAAGAAGCCTTACCTTGCAGTGGAAATCACTCCTCTCCTGCACTGTTTTAGCCAATCCTCACAGGGAACAGCGACATCTTGGCGTTGCTTACTGGCTACAGCAGCAAGGGAGAGGCGGGATTTACATGACAGGGTAAGGCTTCGTGCAACACTTAGAGCTTTGCCTTCCCTGTAGAAATGCCTCTGGATTGATTGATTGATTGACCTGGCCCCAGGCAGTGCATTGGCCAAGGACACAACTGGTTGAGGGTCTTTCATCCTCTCACAGCGAGTTCACAGCGACTCCCACAAGAAAAGACACCATGCAGGGGTGAATGGGGACAATTGCTCGTAGAACAATAATGACAATACATTTGTTATAAAATTTGCAATAAAATGGGCTTATTGACAGCCTGCCTATGTTAACCACCTTGACTCTGTGGAACTCAAGGCGGCATATAACCGTAACAACAAGAAGACCAGCTTCTTCTGTCTCCTTTGATGCTCAACTGCCTGCTTTGGAATAGGAGTCTTCATCGGCAGCCTGCTACCGAGTGTAGCTTGGGGCCTTGGTCCAAGAACCATGATATGTTCCCTGTCTCTGGACTACAATTCCCAAGCAGCATTGCAAGAATGCACCAAGAATAAATTGCCAGCCAGTTGTGAACCATCCAAAAGCCATTCCCCCCCCCCCTAAGTGTTTGATGATGATAATCACAATTTGTAGCCAATTATCTGAGTGGAGGGGGAGTTGGCATATCACTGATGTAAAGCACTTGGAGCGCTCCAGAAAGCTGCCAAGTATTAGTCCCTCCCTCGCAAACGAAGAGATTATATATTTGTATTAGCAGGAGCTGATGAGGTGAGCGCCACTGTAGAGCTTTCAGAGGAACACTAATGAAGAGACTATTTCCCTGCTCAATTTAACCCTCTTAATTCCCAAATGAAAACGACAGCCCCTCTTTTGCTTCTCATTTCAAAATTAAGTGCCATAACAAATGAATAGTTGAAATTAGAAGTATTTAATTAAAGAATTGCTTCTCCTTGTTGCATCTTCCACCTGTCCCACTCTGGTGTTTCCCAACTCAAAGGGCTCCTTCATAGAATAATACTAAGAAGCCTGTGCCAAATACAGTCTCATTTTCCATTTTTCAGGCTAGAATAATAATAATAATAATAATAATAATAATAATAATAATAATAATAA
>JAJKFI010000077.1:77495-107002 GCA_029204185.1 Lerista edwardsae
AATAATAATAATAATAATAATAATAATAATAATAATAATAATAATAATAATAATATTTATTCAATTTATACCCCACCTTTCTGCCCATAGGCACGCAAGGCAGCTTACAACAATGGCAATAAAATGCAATAAAAATTACAATTTCACATTAAAAACAATAATTTAAAAACATTAAAACAATTAAAATTAAAAAAAACAAACAGTAAGCCCCGTGGATCATAAAATATAAGCAAGAATATGAAAGACCAGCCAGCCTGTCAACAATTAAATGCTTTTTGAAATAAAAAGGTCTTCAGTCACTGCCGGAATGTTGCCAAAGAGGGAGCAGTTCTCAATTCTAAGGGGAGGGTATTCCAAAGTTGGGGGGCCACCACTGAGAAGGCCCTATTCCTGGCCACCATCCCTCTCACCTCTCCTGGTGTCAGGACAGTCAAAAGGGGGCCCCCAGATGATCTGAGAGCACAGGCAGGATGATATGGGAGGAGGTGGAATAATGGGTTGTGATTGGGGGGAATATAAATACTTCATGAAACACTCTGTGATTGTGAAAATATTGTGTAATTTTCTGTGTTTCTCTTTATGCTCCTGTCCCCTGCAACACTTTTTTGTCTTTTAATTACTGCTTCTTTCTTCCTGGATTAGTCACTTGGGCAATCCCAACCAGTCAGGGATCCCATACTGAATGGGAGCCCAATCCTATACCCCTTAACTTGGGTGGTAAGCCAAAGGTTGGGCTCTGCATTCTAAATGGACTGTGGAACATTTTCACACCTATACGTGCCCCTACCCATCCAGTGTGCCCGCCCAATCTCCAATATCTTATGCTGGGTCATAATATTTGAATGCCACTTACATGCACCAGCATGCTCCCTTTTCAAAGTCCAAGTCATAAGAACATAAGAACATAAGAAGAGCCCTGCTGGATCACGCCAAAGGCCCATCTAGTCCAGCTTCCTGTATCTCACAGCGGCCCACCAGGTGCCCCAGGGAGGCATGTAACAACAAGATGCTTACATCCTGTTGCCACTCCCTTGCACCTGGTACCAGTAGCCCACCACCTTTGTAAGGAGGTTGCACAATCCATCATTGCCTATAGCCCATGATGGACCTTTCCTCCAGAAATCTGTCCAATCCCCTCTTAAAGGCATCAAGACCAGATGCCATCACCACCTCCTGTGGCAAGGAGTTCCACAGGTTAACTACCCGGTGGGTAAAAAAGTACTTCCTTTTATCTGTTTTAAATCTCCCAACCCTCAGCTTTAGTGGATGCCCCCTGGTTCTGGTGTTTTGAGAGAGGGAAAAGAACATCCCTCTATCGACTTTATCCCTTCCATGCATAATTTTGTATGTCTCAATCATGTCCCCCCTCAGGCGCCTTTTTTCTAGACTGAAGAGCCCCAAATGCTGCAGTCTTTCTTCATAAGGGAGGTGCCCCAGCCCCGTAATCATTTTTGTTGCTCTCTTCTGCACCTTTTCCAACTCCACTATGTCCTTTTTGAGATGCGGCGACCAGAACTGGACACAATATTCCAGGTGTGGCCTTACCATTGATTTGTACAATGGCATGATAATCAATTTGATAGTCAATTTCACACCGTCAGTTTCCTGTATAGATATTGTCTGATCCAGCCATTTGTACTGAATGGTCACACTATTCATACTTAAGAACATAAGAAGAGCACTGCCGGATCAGGCCAAAGGCCCATCCAGTCCAGCTTCCTGTATCTCCAGTGGCCCACCAGGTGCCTCAAGGAGCCCAGGAGACAACAAGATGCCTGCATCCTGTTGCCACTCCCTTGCACCTGGCATTCTGAAGTAGCCTATTATTAACGTAAGGAGGTTGCACCACCCATCATGGCCTATAGCCCACGATGGACATTTCCTCCAGAAATCTGTCCTATCCCTATCCTATAAAGGCACCTAGACCAGATGCCATCACCACCTCCTGTGGCAAGGAGTTCCATAGCTTAATTACCCACTGGGTAAAAAAGTATTGTTAGGACATATGCTACTAACTGCAGAGATACACAGTGCATCAAAGAGATTCTTGATGTAGATCAATCAATCAAACAGATACTTATATACCGCTTTTCAACACGAAGTTCACAAAGCGGTTTACAGGTAAATAGTAATAATAATGTTAAATGGCTCTCTCTCCCTCTGTCCACACCTACACTTACACCATCAAAACAAAAGGCATGTTGGTAGCACAGATATAAGCCTCACAGGATATGTACATCATACCACAAAACAACTTGAGTTATTTCATTAGCATCCGAATTCAAATGCCTCCTTTTCCCTTTTGGAATTTCTCACTATGTACCGACAAAGCCAAGACTGAGCAATTGGCCTCACGCTGACACTCCAGTGGCAATCCATCATGGCATCTCTCTCACTGCCAAACTCATTTGAATACACACATTCGGAGGCTGCACACTGGAGAACAGAAGCGTCTGAAATGGGATTTGATTGTACAGGCTGCTTTTCAAAGAAGCACTTGATACAGAGGTATCCATGTTCAATGCAGTCCCATCGTTTGAGAACCTCCACATTCCGCCTCTTACATCAAATGCAAGAAAAATAGCCAAGTAATTCAAGGCCGAAGGGACCCTGGGACAGCTGTTCCCAAATGCACAGGTCTACTTCTGATTACATGGATGCAGGTTATCTGTTAACCCAGTGGTTCCCAAACTGTGGGTCGGACCCACCAGTTGAAATTGTCACAAGCCAATTTCAGGGGGGTTGCAAAGCACCTAGAGCAGCCATACTGAAAATATGGGAAGATGGGTTGCTGGAAAGGAGGTTCCTTGTGTCAGGGTTGTAAATAGGCCTTTTTCTTTCTGATTCGCTTTGCTATTGGAAAATGGCTGAGAAATAAGTGATGTCGTGGCCAGAAGTGCCGTCACTGTGATACCAGAGCCTGCTGCTTTCCTGAGAATGCAGCAATAAGTTGGGTTATTTCTCAGCCATTTTCCAATAGCAACGTGAAGGGAAAAAAAGCCTATTTAAAACCTTAACACAAACAAAACAACCACACAGCCCTCCTGCTTTCCTGCATCCTATCTTCCCATATTTTCAATATGGCTGCTTTATGTGCTTTGCGACCCACTTGAAATTGTCTCGCTTGTCCTGACCCACAGTTTGGGAACTTTGGGAACCCATAGCTTTACAGGTTAATTCAATGACCACTCTTACAGCTCAATCCTACTGGAAAGTAATGCATGATTTTTCCACTTTCCTATGGCAGCTAAAAACTGCGACATAGCCTTTAATCTCAATACTGATCCATCTTAATTGGCCTGAATTTGGAGAATGCAAATAATAGAGTTGATGTCCAAACACTGCTCATCAGATGGAGTCTCAACGTTGGGATTTGCTTAATCTTTTGTGGCTAATACAGCAACAAACAAACTTATTAACGTGATAACAATTACACAGCTAATTGAGCTTCAAGCAGATCAGCCGCTAACTTTTCTGAGCATATCTGTGCCACTAATGTGGTCTGGTTTGACATCATTGTAGCAGCCGTAGCTGTTCCCAAAGAATCCTCGGAACTGGCACTCGTTGCGACTCAACTTGAGTACTGAAAACGCTGGTTTTTCACAACTCGTATTAACTCGAGTCACAGATATCATTGACCCAACTTGAGTCTCGGGGCCAGTGATTCAGAAAAGAAGCATGACTCAACTTTGACTCAAGTCCTGACTCTCATTCGTTTGTTTGCTTGCTTACTGTTTTTTTCCATTGCTCATGGGCGATCCAGAAGCTGTCCTTCAGACCGACAGCAGCAGCAGCAGATGTGGTGGGTAGAGAGCAGGTGGTCCCAGGACATGGGGCTGCAGGGGTTGAGGGGAGGAGGAAGGGTGTGGGGGTTGCTCAAGGACTTGACTCATTTCTCAAAATGACTTGGGACTCAAGCAAAAATGACTCAGGACGCAATCCTAAACTGGAGTTAGGCCGGCATAAACTAAGCCAGCAAAGTTTGGCCAGCAGAAGGGCCACCGTAAAGTATGTTTGGACCACTTTCGGAGTCAGAGCGGCCAGCGCACAGACGTGAGCCATCCTCCCTGACTCTGAGAGTGGTCCAAACATGCTTTATGGTGGCCCTTGTGCTAGCCAAACTTTGCTGGCTTAGCTTATGCCGGCCTAACTCCAGTTTAGGTTTGTGCTCTCAAAAAAATTCCACGATTCAAGTCGCAACGGCGCATGCTATGACTCACGAGTCGAGTTGTGGGGTCACCAACGCTGTGAGATACAGGAAGCTGGACTAGAAGGGCCTTTGGCCTGATCTATGATCTTCTTATGTTCTTATGTTCTTCTTATGATCTTCTTCCTGATCTTCTTATGTTCTTATGTACTTCAAACACCCCTCCTCCCCCCCTACTCTGCACATCAGTGGCAAACATAGGGATGGGAATCCTGTGTTTGCTTCTGCGTCTCTGCCACTAATTCTGTAGGGTAGGTATCTGCCTTCTGCATAAGCAAGGGGGGTTGCTAACCCTGTTCATTTGCTCCTGTATTTATGAATACATGCATTCATGCAGTTATTGATAGGACTTGCAGGCCGCATCTTCTGCCAAAGCAGCTCACCACGGAATGCACAACACGCAATTCCAGTGCTAAAAAGCACTGATTTTTCACCGGCATCAATCAACAGGTACTTATATACCGCTTTTCAACACAAAGTTCACAAAGTGCTTTACAGATAAATAGTAATAATAAAGTTAAATGGCTCCCTGCCCCAAAGGGCTCACAATCTTAAAAAAAAAAAAAAAAAGGCAGACCACCAGCAACAGCCACTAGAAAGACTGTGCAGGGGTGAAGAGGGACAATTACTTTCCCCCTGCTAAATATAAGAGGAACACCACTGGAAAAAGTGCCTCTTGCCCAGTTAGCAGGTGGCATAAACCTACTTAACCAACTATTAAGCCTTTAATGTTTTCTGATTGAGTCGACTCTGAAAGATTAGCCTTTCGGCCTAATTTGGCCTTGTTGAGCCATTTGCTAGACAAAATGCTCACCCCAGTCTTTACAGAGTCTGCCGAACAGAATATAAACTGATTGAGTTGTTCTTAAAAGTCTCCATTTAAGCCCTGTGCTCCTATTTTAGAGCCAAGGTAAATACGTTTGTATCCTGGGCAAACCATTTGCAATAACAGAGGCACCCTGTCCTGTACACCTGCATGAGATCATTTTTAAATTTAGACTTAGAGCCTAGAGTGTTTTATATAAAGAGGATGGGTGGGAGGAGATGACAGAGTTAAAAAGTTGAAAAGAATGTAAAAGCCCAAGGTGAAGCTGTTCTGCTTGCCCCACTGACCTACAAATCTTAGAGGTCCGACTGCAGCAGCAAGCAATATGCTCACTGCACTGGTGTGCCCCCCCCCAAGCATGGGGCCCAATGTGGTAACATTGGTCATATTGGCTTAAGGCCGGCCTGACATTGGGGGTAATTTGAGACCACCCAAGCAGAGTTTCAGAAGCTTTAGCAGCCAAGGTTCCAACCAAGAACAATACACCGAAAGTTCCTTCACCAAGCATCTATTGACAAATATACAGCAAAGCCGTCCTTCCAGCACTCTCTCCAACCAAACCATACACCTACAACTCCACACATAGCATTGGACGTGGTCTGCTTAAGTGCTGCTGTGCACCAATCAGATTGCTCTGATGCCCCTAATGGGTGATGGCTTCCACCTGAGTGCCTGACTGTGCGTTCTCCAGCGCAGCTGTAACTAATTGCACTCCATCCTGGCCTGGCTTTCTCCTGGCTGCAAATTCCAGGGTTCTGTTACTTTGCAAACCCTGCCATGGCCCTGCCATTGGAGACCGCTGGAAACTGGTGTGTGGCTGCCTCGCCTGAGGACGGCTGGGAACTGAGCTGCCACTGCAGATAGAGGAGCAACAGGCTGAAGCAAGAGAAGGAAGACCTCTGCAGCCTGATTACCTTTAGCCAGGTGGTGGCTTCCAGTAGTGCTTGTTGCACAACTCTCACTTTTGGGAGGGGTCAAGGTAAGTGAATTGAACCTAAGGTGGGAACAGGGTGATATAAAAATGTGAAAAGTGAGGCAGTAATGGCCAGGCAGGGCACTGCAGCTTCTCTGTCCAACTGGACCAGGTTTTCGGAGGAGCATCTCTTAGACTCGCTGTATTATAACTATTGTTGCACACTTGGGTCCACAGTGTGAATCAGGGGTGTAGCTACTGAAAGTGTAGCTCAGTGCAGAGGTTGCCCCAGAAGTGACGTCACAACAGGAAATGACGTCACAGTTGTGTTTTCATTTTCTTTGTTTTTTTGGCCATAACTTTTGACAGAATGAAAAAATATATATACTACGGTTTGTTACATGAAATTTCACATTGAATGATACATGACATGGCAGTATCTAATACAGAGCGCAATCCTAAACTAGAGTTAGGCCAGCATAAGCTAAGCCAGCAAAGTTCGGCCAGCACAAGGGCCACCGTAAAGCATTTTTAGACTACTCTCAGAGTCAGGGCACATGGCTCACGTCTGTGTGCTGGCCTCTCTGACTCCAAGAGTGGTCCAAACATAGTTTAC
Organism: Lerista edwardsae; assembly: GCA_029204185.1. NCBI lineage: Eukaryota > Metazoa > Chordata > Lepidosauria > Squamata > Scincidae > Lerista > Lerista edwardsae. The sequence goes on from JAJKFI010000077.1 coordinate 84,058, forward strand.
AGTGGACTTTGGGCTGGCCAAACTTTGCTGGCTTAGCTTATGCTGGCCTAACTCAGTTTAGGATTGCACCCACACAGTATTTTAATAAACTGCTATTTTTACATGACAATTGTATTTTCACTTTTTGGGGGTGGGGTCATAATGTTTGATAAAGATATTGCACACTGGTTTGTTTCATTGTATTCTGCATTAAATTACCTTTCCAATGATATGATGGTATTATTCATACCTACCAAGGTTTTGCCATTTTGGCCACTAATGTCCAGCTCAGCTTGTTGCCCCTCTAAAGCTTGTTGCCCGGTGCAAGTGCACCCTCCTGCATTTCTTTAGCTATGCCCCTGGTGTGAATAACTCACCACTGCGAATTGCCTCATTGCCTTTCCCTTTCCCCACGGCATATCCCTGACTCTATCCCTGCCTCTGTCCCTTTTGGATTTCTACCCACTTCTTCAAACCTTGACCCCCAGCCTGATCTGGACCTGAACTTTGGCCTGGGGTGAACTGCATAGCTCCGCCTGAGCCTTCCAGCTGATCACTTGCGGGCCTTGCTCCCACAGGACTTCGGACAATGGGAACATATGCAGTGGGGCATGTTTGGGAGCATATTCAGGCAGAATTACTACCATCACACCTGGTTTGGTCCAAGACACAGAAGGCCAAATTATGTAGTAAAAACAAACTTGGGCAGGAAAGACACATTTCTTTACCAAGACAGGGCAGGCTATCCTGCAGCATTATATAACAATGTGTCATGCTGGGATGATAAATGTCCACGTCAGATTATAAAGAGAAAAGTATAAATATGTACCGTATTTCCCCAAGTATAAGGCGCACCAAAGTATAAGATGCATCTTAATTTGGGGGCCAGAAATTTGAAAAATACATTTTTGGGGCCGGCTGCTCTTTAAGGCAAGCCTCTTTAAGGGAGCGCAGAGAAGGAAGGGCAGTGCTCCTGCCGGCTCTTCAAGGCAAGCGGGAGCACGAAGAACGCAGCGCTGCCCGGCACACCCCTTGAATAAGACGCACCCAATTTTTAGCCCCCGGTTTTTGGGGGAAAAGGTGCGTCTTATACTTGGGGAAATACGGTAGGTCTGTGAGCAGCTGAGAAGGTCACTAAATCATTTGATTGTTCTCCCGGCTGAACGAATAATGTGAGCAACTGTGGGAAGAGTCAGAATCGCTGGCTGCAGGTCTGCAGGCAGAGAGGACAGGCCTAGCCATGTGTAAATTACTTCTCCTCACACCTTGGGAATGAAGCACCAGCAAAGAGGAAAAAAACCAAAGGTGTGTGGGGGGGGAACACTCTGCAGGATCTGCCCGAGTCTGCACAATCTTCTCCTCTGTTGCCAGATGCCATTAAAAATAATGGGAGCGCCTCCGAAAGCAACAATTCCAAACACATTAGAGAAGTGATTTTCAACATTTTTCATCTCACGGCACACTGAGAATTGCGCTAAGATTGTTAAGGCACACTATCAGCTTTTGGACAATTGACAAGTCACACCGCACCGCTGGCCAGGGGCTTCCATCCCCCAATCACCTACTACATGACCCACACACACATTACTGGCCTGGGACGTCTCCCTTATGTGGAAAGGCTGCAGCATTTGAGGCTCTTCTGTCTATAAAAAGGCACCTGAGGGTGGACATGATTTAAACATACAAAATTATTCATGGGAGGGATAGAGTGGGTAGAGGGATGTTCTTTTCTCTTTCTCGCAACACCAGAACCAGGGGTCATCCACTAACATTGAGTGTTGGGAGAGTTAAAATAAAAGAAAATATTTTTTTACCCAGTGGGTACTTAAACTGTGGACCTCCTTGCCACAGGAGGTGGGGATGGCATCTGGCCTAGATGCCTTTAAAAGGGGACTGGACAGATTTCTGGAGGAAAAGCCCATCACAGGCCATGATGGGTGGTGCAGCCTCCTTGTTTTAGAGGTAGGCTACTTCAGAATGCTGGATGCGGGAGAGCGACAAGATGCAGGTGTCTAGTTATCTGTGTGCTCCCTGAGGCATCTGGTGGGCCACTGTGAGATACAGGAAGCTGGACTAGATGGGCCTTTGGCCTGATCCAGCTCGGCTCTTCTTATGTTCTTACCTGTAGATTATTCGCAGCACACAATGTGTGATTCAAAGTCTTCCAGTAAGCTTCATAGCAGAGTGGAAATTTGCACCTGGAGATCCTAACCCATTGACCTTATAGCACATTTGCAACAGCATGTGTACCTGTTCCAGTGGTGCTGGCCTGCAGTGAGTAGCAGACACCTGGGCTGGAACAAATAACAGGGGAGACCATCTCCATTATGCCCAATTTGCAAGCTTTCAAAACATCTGATGGACCACTCTTGGAAACAGCATACTGAATTAGATAGAAATTCATCTGATCCAACAAAACAATTCTTATGTCCATTGAATTAAAACAGTCTTTGTATCAATTGACACTTCCAGGTAGGGGCGGGGTTTTTTGGTGATATTTTTCTCAAAATTTATTGATGAAAATAGCAAATGGCGGTGTTATGTGTTTTTATCCAAATTTTTATTGCAAATTGTACAAACAGCACAATAAATAAGGGTGAATGGCCCTACAAAGGCAAGGAATTACTAGCATACACACCCCAGCCCGAAATAACCTGCTCAAAAAATTCCAAGATGCACTCTGATTTCTGCTTGGAGACTCAAGGAACTCCTACTTACTACTTCCACATTTTATTAAGGTCGTCTAGCATGCACTGTGAACTATGAGCATGCATGTCCAAAGTTTAAGCAATCTTTCTCCTGTTTCTGCCATTCCTCCTCCTGTGTCCTTACTGAAAACTATGTGGATTCCTCCAAACTGTGTCAAAAAATAAACAAAAATGGTGTTATTTTTGTGAAATTGATCTAAATTTGTGTCAAACTCTGTCAAAAATAAGCAAGGCGGTGTTTTTCACATTTTGACCTAAATTTCGTTTTATGTAGCATTTTCAGTAGAAATTCTCATTATTTAGCATTCTGTGTTGATCACTGGAAAAACAACAATACCATCCCTACAGTATGTATAGGTATTTACCCCAGTTTTATTTTCAATGGAAGATCACCAACGAATGTGACAAAATATATCATGATGCTTTCAGGAATTCAAGAACGCATCAAAAGGTTTGAAAACAGCAATTGCTAATGAACTGAAAAAACACTGTGTTGAAAGAATTGATAGGTATTAGGAAAAAAACCAGCCATTTGTTTTAGTTTTGTGTGCGCTCTGTAAGAGTAGGGCATGTTTGTTTCATAAAAAGTAAGGTTTGTTATTATTTACTCTGCGGAAGACATGCCCTTGAAGCATCATTTTTTTTTAAAAAAAAAATGCTCATACATCTCCTCTTTATCCTTAGTCCTTGCATTTGCCAAGCAAGCAGAGATTTCCCCTGGGGATTTTTTGAACATTAGTAGCATAATTGCCTACACTGCTAACTACACCAACAGCAATATTGCAGAAGGTAATTTATTAAATTTTTATGCACATTAACTGGATAAATAATGATTTGTAAAATTGTGCAGAAGTTATATTAAATTGCTCAGTGGTTAAATCTGACACTGTTTATATTTCTCTTCTCTTCATTTCAGAGTTCATGTCTTGTAAAATGCGTAATATTTTTATGGCGAGCTGTTTGACTTGAAATTTTCAACTAAATTAATTGCCAAGTGTAAACTTTATTTCAGGTATTCCCAACTGAACAGGCAGCTACATGGAAGGGAAGAGGATGTGAGGCCAACTCTTGCATGGGGCATTTCCTTAGTATTATGTGTCTGACCTTCATAATAGCCCACAGTGGAAACGCTATTGAAATGTCACTGTCCAGCTCATTTCTATGCAAGCTAGAAGTTGAAAGACGGCAGATCTTTCACATGTCAAGGCACATCACCGCCTTTGGTTCTCTTCTCCAGACAGATAGGGAATCCCAGGGAATGATGAGGAACAGAGGAGCATGGAAGAGATAAGCAAGATGGAACCGAACTGCCAGATACTAGAACTGTATAAAATAAATCCATCTTAACGTGAATACTATAAAAAATGATGTCATTTTACTCATAGTATTTCTGTGGCATATTCCAAGTGCTCTTGTATACAAGCTTCATGCATATGTACGCATTAGGATTTTCACTAAGGGTGCAATCCTAATCTGGAGTTAGGCCGGCCCAGTTAGGCCAGCAAAGTTTGGATGACCAAAGGGCCACTGTAAAGTATGTTTACAGAGAGACCAGTACACAGACATGCACCATCCTCCCCAACTCCGTGAGTGGTCCAAACATGCTTTATGGTGGTCCTTGTGCCGGTCAAACTTTGCTGGCCTAACTGGGCTGGCCTAACTCCAGGTTAGGATTGTGCCCTGAATTTCATGGCACGTAAAGCCAAATTAGAAGCAGGTGAAGATGCAATACCTGATGAAATTGCTTGTATTGTTGCACGCTGCTTTGAGTGCCATTTTTAGTTTGCAGACATTGAGAGTGCAAGCCTAACCTGGAGTATACTGGCACAGTTAGGCTAGCAAAGTTTGGTTGACATAAAGGACACCGTAAAATATGTTTGGACCACGCTCAGGGAGGCCAGCAGAGACACTTGTGCTGTCCTTCCTGACTCCAAGAGTGGTCTAAAAGTGCTTTATGATGGCCTTAGTGCTTGCCGAATTTTGCTGGCCTAACTGTGCTGGCCTAACTCCAGGTTAGGATTGCGCTCCAAGACAGTGTTCCTATCCACCAGTGGTTCCAAAGTGGGAGCTGTGGCCAGAGAAGCCACCCAGGGGAGCTACAGAATACTTCCGAAAAACCTCCTGCCCTGTACAATATACAGCAGTAGTTAATCTGTGGAACTCTTTGCCACAGGAGGTGGTGATGACATCTGGTCTAGATGCCTTTAAGAGGGGATTGGATGGATTTCTGGAAGAAAAGTCCATCGTGGGCTATAGGCCATGATGGATTGTGCAACCCCCTTACATTAGTAGTAGGCTACTTCACAGTACCGGGTGCAAGGGAGTGGCAACAGGATCCAAGCATCTTGTTGTCTCGTGCCTCCCTGGGGCACCTGGTGGGCTGCTGTGAGATACAGGAAGCTGGACTAGATGGGCCTTTGGCCTGATCCAGCAGGGCTCTTCATATGTTCTCAAACGTTTTAGCACTCACTTTTCAGAACGGCACTCATGTCCAGACTTTTCAGAACGGCACTCATGTCCGGATGTTAGGCTGCATCCAAACCCCCCTCCCCAGCCCATTTCAGACCACGCAGATACAAGCAGCCAGTGGTGTCATCTAAATGATTTAAGAACAGGTACTCACTTTTGATTGGCACGTGTCAGGACCCGCCCACCGGAAGTGACGTCATAAGCCAGAAGTGATGTCGTGGCAGGAAGTGACATGAAAAAAGCCCTTTTTGAGGCCTCAGATGATTTTAAACTGACCCAACAGTTGCAACAGTATTCCACAGCACCCCCAGAACATGTTAAGGAGGCCTGGCATCATGTTAAAACCCCAGAGCAACTCATTTTTCAGTGGCAAGGAAAGGAAAGGCTCCGCTCGCTGCCTGCCTGCCTGCCTGGCTCTGAGAACATGCAGGCAACTCAAACATGCAGGAAATTCAAACGTTGCAGAGGGCGGAGTCGACGAGTGGGCGGGCGAATGGGCGGGGCCAGCTGTAATCCTAGAAACCGGTACTCGCGTACCCCCGCGTACCCCCTGCATGACATCACTGCAAGTAGCCAATAGGGGCAGCTCGCCCTGTGAAGTCTCCAGCATGTTCCCAAGCTGTGCTGGATACAGCACAGGCCCCACTGGTCTGCCTGTTCCAGCACAGCTCAGGATTGTGGCCCGACACTCACAAGCAGGTTCCCTTGGGCCTCATTCCATAACACAACCCTGGCTCCTACGGAGGAATGTGACAGCCTACCTCACAACCAACTTTGGCTGAACTGAGGTGGCTGTCTGTGGGAAATAGCTCTGGAGCACCCAAATTATGGCTTGATTGTCAATCTCCAGTGCTCATTCAAGCTTGAAGATGTTCTTTCTGCTTTTCTAAACACCTCCGTGCGCTTTGGGCTTTACTGCGACCCATTTGCAAGGGTGAAAAAAGTCACCCCGAAAGCTGCATTCAGTGCTCATTCGAACTTCACCTTTGATTCCTCCTGTAATTTTTGTTTTTTCCTGATAGAGGTTCTTGCTCCGGCTAAGCTGCTGAGGAATGTCAAAGGTTTGGGAAGGCGTTTTGTATAAGACAAGGAGCATTTCTCAGGAGCCTTTGGGCATTCCAAAGCTGCATCCAAACAGCAATTAGTGCTTAGCCTATGTTCTGCCAAATTCCCTGCTGGGCCTCCCCAAGGGCCCGGATGCCCACACTAGGCTAACTAGTTTCCCCTCCAGAGCAGCCTCAGAGATAGGCAAAAGGGAGGGGGTTCAGTCACCCACTGGGCCTCCTCTCTTCCAGCAGCTTCGCTTGGAAACACCGGCTGGCCAGCCTCCTCCAGACTGCCCTCATCACCAGCTTAGCTCAAGATACCCTAAGTCTAACTTGGCACCACAAAACCCAACCACCAAACAATAGGCAGTCAGCTTGCATAAGCCACCACTGCCTCCTCCACTCAGTGGCTCCAGGGGTGAGGCAGGCATACAACAATTCTCCACAGCTATTCCCCACAATAACCTTACCTTCCTTTATCCAATCCAGCAGTCCTTCAGTCAGTCAGTCAGTCAGTCAGTCCATCCAGCAATCCATCCGTCAGCCAATCCATAGCCACTTTCCTTCCTACGCCTACCTGGTGCTGCACCTACCTGGTGCTAATCACCCTTCCTTTATCAAGTCCTTTAGCAATCCATCCGTCCAGCACCTACCTGGTGCTAACTTACTGCAGCTCCTGCCTCCAACCTTATACAGAGGCAGGCCAATCGGTGTCTGTTGTTGGGCAGGCTTTAATTCATCAGCCACACCCATCTGCATCTGTGCTAATCACCCTTCCTAGCCAGGGCCCTCACCAGCCTGCAGCTGTGTTCCTGCTGCAGGCAAAGACCTTGGGGATTAACCCCATAATCCCTGGTTTATTTGGACAAGGGGCTACTGCTGATACCATTCCCTATCTCCTCGGGGTATCTCCTGCCTTTTCTAATACAGCCGAAAAGTGCTTTGCTCCAAATTTGGGGTCATTATTATGATTTGCCCTCATCTATTTCACAGTGGTACTTGTCGCACTGCTGCCTTCTGCTGAAGCCAGTCCAAGCAATGCTGCATTATCACTTAGCATTGGAGTGTGTGTGTGGTGGGGGGGCGGTATATGGCCACCAGCTGGCAGATTCTGGGAAGGGCATCAGTGCTACCACCATTAATTAATAACATACTTTATCATGGCCCTTGTGCCAGCCAAACTTTGCTGGCCTAACTGTGACAGCCTAACTCCAGGGTAGGATTGCACCCTGAATGATATGTTTAGACTTGGGCATCATCCCCAAGATCTCTCATTATCTATATGCAAGGATTCTGAAATATGGAAAAATCCAAAATCCAAAACAGTAGTCCCGACAAGAGGGCAGAGTGCTAAGTTTTGCAAGGAGCCTTACCTTGCCCTGTAAATCACTCCTCTCCCTCATCATTGTAGCCACGCATCACAGGGAAAGCAATGCCTGATATTGCTTACTGGTTATGATAGCAAGGGAGAAGAGTGATTTACAAAGCAAGGCAAGGCTCCTTGCAAAACTTAGCACTCCCCCCCCCATAGGGAACCTACTGATCCAAAATACTTCTAGTCCCAAACACTTTATATAAGGGATGCCCAACCTGTAATTATATGGCAGTAGTCAAATCTCAAGGCCTGTTTTGATGGAAAAGCATTTGGCTATTAGGCATGGGATTAATGGTAATTACTTGTGGTGTGTGTGTGTGTGTGTGTGTGTGTGTGTGTGTGTGTGTGTGTGTGAGAGAGAGAGAGAGAGAGAGAGAGAGAGAGAGAGAGAGAGAATTGTAAACATGAATACAGATGCACCCAAAGACTCAGAAGGCCAATCACTTTTTCGTAATCTGTTTGAAAATCCAAGCAGACATTAAACATTTTGCACATTGTTCAACCTTTCGTTGGAAATCGGACGGCCGATTTGAAAGGCTAATGACTTGCCGGCGCACACTTGCCCTGTGTGAGGAGGCATAATTTAAGATTTCCAATCACGGGATCTCCACGTTCGGCATTTTTCAAAATTCACCTTTCATTCAGCCGCTGAATACTCAGGGGCAGTGTTTGTACATCATTTGAATAATTAGAAAAAAATCAATGCGTGGAATGTTTCCCTCGTCCTGGGCTCCTGCAGCAATCAGCTGGCGACAAATTGCAAATGGACAGTGAACAGCGCATGGTTTTCCATTATCCTCAACAATGGGGAATCCCTTTGCTTCCCTCTCGAAAGCCTGGTTGGTAGGCAAAGGTGACGATTCAAAGAGGAAAAAAAAACAGAGGCAGCCATCTAGCAAATTCTTCCCTTCCCTGCTCTAGACATTCAGCTCTATTTAGGGCCATCTCAACCCCTGCAATTATTGGCTTTATCGGATAATGAGGCTGATGATACTTCTGTACCTGAATACTGGAGAACATCTGCTTTATGGAGATTCCTCATCGCATCGGAAACACTTCATTAAAATAATGCTGAGTTGGGGACGTGGCATGTATTTACCAAAGCATAGATTTGTTTTGCTACAAACAATTAAGGATGTATTCATGAAAACAACTCCTGCGTGGAAATCTGTATTTTTTAATCCCGTATGCTAAGCGCCTCGGAATTTGCATGAGCGTGTTAGTTCCACTAAACTGAAGACTGCCTGCTTGATCAGCTTTGAACTGCTCCTGCCAAGAGCGGCTGCGGCAAAATGAACATCCGATTCCTTGCAGGCGTGGGCACAGCCAGCTCGTGTCCCCTTGTGGCGTGAGCACAATGACAGTTGAATGGGAGAACAACCCCATCTGATAGGTACAGAAAACCGGTGTCACTTTTCAGCACAAGGAACTCCAGGTGGCAGACTTGGGAAGATAATCAAACCTATGCTATAAAACGCAATAACGTTTCATCAGAGAGGTCACCTGATCAATGAAATCCATCCAATTAGCAAAACGGTAATTAGGCAGCACACGCCTCGGCATGTCTACTCAAAAGTAAGCCCCTTTGTGTTCAATGGGGCTTACTTTCAAGGACGTCTGCCACAGGATGTGATGTCATGGCTGGAAGTGCCACCATTGTATTGCCAGAACCTGCTGCTTTCCTGAGAATGCAGCAAGAAATTAGGTCATTTCTTAGGGCACAACCCTAACTGGAGTTAGGCCAGCACAGTTAGGCCAGCAAAGTTTGGCTGGCACAAGGAACACCGTAAAGCACGTTTGAACCACTCTCGGAGTCAGGGAGAATGGCACATGTCTGTGTGCTGGCCTTTCTGACTCCGAGAGTGGTCCAAGCATACTTTATAGTGGCCCTTGTGCCAACCAAACTTTGCTGGCCTCACTGTGCCGGCCTCAGTCATTTCCTAATAGCAAAGTGAATCAGAAAGATTAAAAAAACCTAATTACAACCTTGACACAAGCAAAACAACCACACAGCCCTCCCCCCTTTCCAGCAGCCCATCTTTCCATATTTTCAATATGGCTGCTCCAGCTGCTTCGTGACCCACCTGAAATTGGCTCGTGACCCACTGGTGGGTTCCAACCCACAGTTTGGGAACCACTATATAGGGTTGCAGCTAGCTACACAAGGAGCTGGAATGATTTGTACAGATAATATAAAGGCATCTTCATCTGGCACCCTAACTAACTTTCCTGCTCTGACATAGCTGTGCCAATGGGTCATGTTCTGCATTCTGTGCTGGAATAGTAGTCACAGAGGCCTCCTCAAGGTAAGGGAATGTTTGTTCCTGTTCTGCCAGAAACTCCTGCTGGGCCTCCCCGAGGGCCCTGATGCCCACACTAGGCTGACTGGTTTCCCCTTTAAGCAGCCCTGGTGCAGTAATGGAGGGAACACGACTGGGCCTTACCTCTTTAAGCACAGCAGCCACGCCACTCAAAGTCGGTCCCAAGCCAGAAAGTCCAGGTTGCGCCAAGCCAAATCAGAATCCAAGCTCGTAGTCAGTAGTCCATGCACATGGGTCAGATACAGGTTTGTCAGTCCAGTCTCTCCACTTCCACCAAACTTTGCTCCTACCACACCCCCACACTGCCTGCCTCTACATTTATACATCTGCAGGCCTATCAGAGACTGTTGCTAGGCAGACTATAGCTAATCAGCCACACCCATCTGCACCTGCTGAGTGACTCAGCACTTCTGCCTTTAACCAGCCCTCATTAGCCTGCCTAGGCTACAGCTGTGCTCTGGAGGACAGCAGGAGTTCTGGGGTTAACCCTGTGTGCTCTGGAATCAGCAGGCAGGGCACTGCTGACACCACAAGCTCTGTTCATTACAGTTCCCTTATCTCGGAGCTGCATGGCCCTGACTCTGGAGCTGGAAAATTGGTTAGGATTGCACCCTATATCAAACACACGTTTGCACCGTGCAAGCTGTTCTGAGGAGGACATTGCATATCTGCACTGACATAATGGAGAAGGTGGGGATGGAGTTTCGTCTGGATGCCTTTAAAAGAAGATTAGACAGATTTTTGGAAGAAAAGTCCAATACAGGTTACAAGCCATGATGGGTATGTGCAACCTTCTGGTTTTAGAAGTAGGCTCAGGGGCGTAGCTAATGAAAGTGTAGCCCAGTGCAGAGGGCTAAATGTTGCCCTGGAAGTGACCTCACAACAGGAAGTGATGTCATAGTTGTATTTTCATTTTCTCTCTCTCTCTCTCTTTTTTTTTTGTCCATAACTTGATAGAGTAAAGCTATTACACTCTGGGTTGTTTCATTGCATTCTGCATTAAATTAGCTTTCCAATGATATATAATGTGATGGTATTATTCATACATACCTAGGTTTTCACAATTTTGGCCACTAATGTCAAGATCAGCTTGTTCCCCACTTAAAGCTTGTTGCCCGGTGCAACTGCACCCCTCTGCACTTTTTTAGCTACGCCCCTGAGTAGGCTAGCTCAGAATGCTTGCTGCAAGGGAGTGGCCACAGGATGCAGGCATCTTGGTGTCTTTTTATTTGTGCTCTCTGAGGCATTTGTTGGGCCACTGTGAGATACAGGAAGCTGGACTTGGTGGGCCTTGGCCTGATTTAGCATATGTTTTTATGTAAGCCAATCTGTTATCTGTGAATTCACTATTTGCAAGGATTTCCAGGAACTTAATACTAGCAGATAATGACGACTGACGGTATATACAACCTTAATGATACGTCCTAGAGAACATAAAAAAATGTTCTACAGTCAGAAGGCTGTAAAAATGGGAAGCTATTTACAGGAGGTAATCTTGACCTCAGGTTACATAGGAGACATATTGTTGATTTAAATGACTAGACTTGCACATAATTAGGTATTTGGATCATGGGGACTCGCCTGCCCCATCCTGCGAGAATTATTTTGTTAATTTAGTCTTCCTGGTGATGCTTGAAAGGATTAGACACTTGAAAAGGATTAGACACAAAATATGAAGATCCGAGTTCACTGGAAGGGAAACTTTCAGCCACTTTTAGAAAAATAAGGAATATTAGCCTTGGATTAACCATTGCGATGCCGAGAGAAATTGCGAGGACTGATAAGAAATGCTCACAATGTCACAAATTTTCACATATGATCATTCTACCGTGTTGGAGAAGCATGTGGATGCTGGCTTGGGGAGAGAGGTTGTTCTGCTTCCTACCGTTCTATTGAATTGTTTTAATGGCCTCGATCTGCGAGTCTCCGGGGCCCAAGTGTCTGGTTTATTTAAGGCTAGCCCTGCATGGATTTGTTGCTTGGCTGGGGACTTGCTGGCAAAATTTTGCCCTTGGCCAAAACAAATTTCATTTCTATTCGTTCCCCTCCAAATTTGGGACCCAAACCCCGACAGCTTAGCCCTTCGCCTGCTGTGACCATTCCGGTGACAAAATGGGTCGGAGGCCCAAATTAAGGGATTTACAGTTGGATAGCATTAACTTGCCCCCCCCTCCTGCAAGCGGGTTGCCCATCACACCAACCTCCCACCAAGCGTCAGAGAAAAGCCTCTGAAAGAGGCAGACCAAGGAAAATGAGATCACTGCACTAATGCGCAGATATGTGTTTTTCCAGCTGGTCCTCTCTTGACGAGGAAGGAAAGGTCTGGGGGAATCAGGAAATGAGAGCAATTGGGTTTTCCCCTCCAAATTTTGGGTTCTAGGAACATGATTTGGGAGTCCTCAACCAAACGTGGCAAGCCTAGCCCTCGATAGACAAACCTCCTTTAAGGCACCCCAGTCTGTGATCCAAATATGCACTATATTCCTTGTTGCACACAGGGCCGGCCTTAAGCCAATGTGACCAACGTCGTCGCAGTGGGCCCCACACTTAGGGGGGCCCCACACCAGTGCGGTGAACAAATCGCCTACTGTTGCAGGTGGGATCTCTATGGGCTGTAGGTCAGTGGGGCAAGCAGAACAGCTTTGCCTTGGGCCCTGCCGCCTGCCCCTGCCTCCAAATGGCTCAAAATGGGCCACCACCAACTACTTCCAGGTGCCACGTGCAGCACCACAAGTGCAATTCTTGGTGTGTGTGGGCCCCGCAGGGAGGGTGAGGGGCCCCACAGGAATGCCCCGCATTGGGCCTCGCCACACCTAGAGCCAGCCTGGGTTGTAAGATGGACTGTACGCATATCACACAGTTGTGTAGCTCCCTCCCTCCCTCCCTCCTCCCTCTCTCCCCCCCCTCTCTCTCTCACACACACACCCACACCCACCCACCCACCTACCCACACACACAGAGCAGCAACGTGCAGTGTGGGGGGTGGAAGGTTTAGCAGAACCGCCCCACTAAAGTTCTTTGAAAAGTACCACCACTGCCACTGCCCCTGCCCCTGCCACTGCCACTGCGGTGGCAGTGATCACGCAACAACCCACAGGCTGCAGCTACTCAGAGCCCATGGGTTGTGTTTGTGTGATCACAGTGGTGGTGGCACTTTTTGAACACTGGTAGGGCGGGTTCTGCCCCTCCTTCTACCCCCACAACACAAATCACTGACCCAGAGACTTGCCACATACAGCATTTGCAAATCCTACATGCACACAAAGAACCTGTGCACAGGTTCTGTTTGTGTGACCATGATGTCCACGATACAGGGGACCCTGGTCGTGCACACACAGCCTATAGAGTGTATGTGCAAAATGTACACATGTAGATCATGCGGTGGGGGGTGGCAGCTTCTATGGACAGTATGCCCACGAGAAGGGCAGAGTCCACAGGTGCAATCCAGCTTTCCTCTGTGCATGTGCCAAGTATAACATGTATGTAGTCCTTTATTATTCATCTCAGGGCGCATTTCAGCAGTACCTTCCTGCAGATCTGCGCCTGCTGCATAACTTGCTGTATAGCAGGTGCAGAGCTGAGGATGCCACATGGGCCGAAAAGGGGTCACACAGCCTGGGGATGGAGGCTTGGATGCGGCCAGCACTGGTGTTGTGGCCTCAGCGCCAGCGCTCGGCTACTTTAGGATCGGGCTGCCCAGGTTGTGGACTGAAAGAAGCCGCCCTTTCCTGTTCTTGTGCCTTTGACAGCAGCCTGATACGCTGGAATTAGATGAAGCTCCTAATGGCCTGGAGATAAATGCGATCATCTTCTAATAGCTGCAGATCAAACAGCTGTTAAAGGCTTAGATAAGCTCACAACTGGGTCAGATATTAAATGTATCATTGGAGAATCGTTGAAATTATGTTATAATAAACTGACACCAGAGGCAGATCTAAGGGAGGGCAGAGCTCTAGGTTTTGCAAGAAGCCTTACCTGGCAGTGGAAATCACTCCTCTCCTGCACCGTTGTAGCCAATCCTCACAGGGAACAGCAACATCTTGGCATTGCTTACTGGCTACAGCAGCAAGGGAGAGGAGGGATTTACATGACAGGGTAAGGCTTCTTGCAACACTTAGAGCTTTGCCCTCCCTGTAGATCCGCCTCTGACTGACACTCAGATTACACTGTGTCATTTTGCCTTAAAACGGCACCCATTATTTGTTCAGGTTCTCAGTCAGGAAGATTTTAATTCATTTATTGATAACCTTACTTAGAGCGCAATCCTAACCTGGAGTTAGGCCAGCACAGTTAGGCCAGCAAAGTTTGGTTGACACCAGGGCCACCGTAAAGTGCGTTTGGACCACTCTCGGAGTCAGGGAGGATAGCGCCCATCTGTGTGCTGGCCTCTCTGACTCCGAGAGTGGTCCAAACATACTTTACGGTGTCCCTTGTGCCGGCCAAACTTTGCTGGCCTCACTGTGCTGGCCTAACTCCAGGTTAGGATTGTGTCCTTAATAACCCATGTCAGGGACCCAGTCCAGCAAGAGGTGTGGACACTTAAGCTAACTGAAACCAACAGACATAAGCCCAAGTAATTCTCAACCACAGTTGTCTCACAGTGCAATCCTAACACAGTATTGGCTGGCACGGCTGTCCCTCCGTCAGCTCAGAGTGTCACAAATGTGCCGTAAGACACTTTTGCACCTACTCTAGAGCCAGTTGGGCCGGGCTCAGCAGTGCCGGATCTGATCCCTGCACTGGCCGGTAGGAGGTGAGAGAGGATGGAGGAAGGGTGTTTACATCATCTACACAACTGGATGAAGACACCTTGTTTTCTTGTGTGCTCCCTGAAGCATCTGCTGGGCCGCTGTGAGATACAGGCAGCGGTGTCATGCAGCCGGAACGCTGGGCGGGAGGAACGGGTGAGTGGCAGCCCGCTCGTTGCGTTACGCTCCGTTCCCCACGGGGGCGGGGAAGACGGCGAAACGGAGCATGACGCTACGGGCGGGCTGCCGCTCACCCGTTCCTCCCGCCCAGCATATCGGTAGCATGACACCGCTGGATACAGGAAGCTGGACTAGTTGAGCCTTTGGCCTGATCTAGCAGGGCTCTTCTTATGTTCTTAAGATAGCAAATTCTGTCTTATTTACCTGAGAATTTTACCTCAGAAATTTACCTCAAAATGCCAGATACAAGAGAGTGGCAACGGGATGCAGGCACCTTGTTTTCCTGTGTGCAATCTGAGGCATCCAGTGGGCCACTGTGAGATACAGGAAGCTGGACTAGATGGGGCCTTGGCCTGACCCAGCAGGGCTCTTCTTATGTTCTTATGTACTGTGGATGATTAGGAAAATCTTGAGTATTCGTAGCACAGCCATGCCAGTTCCATTGACTGAGCAATCTTTCAGGTGGCTTGATTCATTCCAGAAGAAGACAGGCTACGTAACTGTTGCGCCCCCCTCCCTCACGCAAGGCGAATGCCCCAACCACACAGTTCCAGCTGGTCCCAAGCCCTAGAGTCCTATCTCAAAGCAGGGGACCTCATGGGAAAGGCAGAGAGCCAAAGCAAACAGCTCTGGGGTTGACAAGGAGACCATCTTCACCTGGGAGAGTTGCCAAGGTAGGATTTACAGCCGCAAGACACTTATTAAAGTGAATGGAACTAATTGAGAACCAAAGGGATGCTGAGCTTATGTCGAAGGCATGTGACTCCCGGAATGCTGCAGGCATGCCCAAGCTGCAGTTGAATGTCATTTGGCCAACTTTGCTATGCAGAAATGGAGTTGTTGTTGTTTTTGCCTGTTTTGTATGTTGAGTTGTATTGACAGCAGACCTCAAGATGGTTTTCCAGCAGGAGAGGGGGGTGGAGCACGGAGAAGGGGGTGGAGCTTGTATGCAGCCATTAGGCCACACCCAAACCCCTGCCCCTGGCCCAGGCAGCCCCAATTCGGTTGATTCGAATTGGTTGAACGTGCGCCTGCTATACAGCAGGCACAGATCTGAGAAGCCCCATAGGAGTGGCTGGCATCTACCCTGGGGTAAGAGGACGAATGTACCCTTACCCTGTGGAGGCTCCAGCCTGCTCACAACCTGCACAGGATACCCTGAGACTGTCAACAATGAAAACAAAGAGACACACTCATCTAGGAGTAAGCGCCATTGAGTACGGTGAGGTGGTTGATGATGATGATGATGATAATAATGATGATGATAATAATCATAATAAGTACTGTGAGGTTTACATCTGAGGAAACATGCTACTCCTACAATTTTGCTAAGGTTTACAAACCATCTAAATAGAATATTTAGAATAATAAATAAATATTTATTCTAAATAGAATACACTGTTAGAATACTTACCTTAATATTGATAAGTATTCTATTGAGATTCTGCCTGCCATAGTTTTAGATTCCAACAACTTCCAACATCAGCATCAGCTTTATTTTAGCAATCTCAAAATTATTTCGTACGTTTCCTGTGTTTCAAGACTGACACCAAAATATCTAACTTTTCCTTCCTGATCTGCCATGCTTTGACACATGCTCTTAATTTCTCATTCCACTTGATCGGTACTTAATCTGTACTCAGTCCAATAATTGAAGAGCTTTATTCATTTCTATCAGATGCAAAGATCCAGCTAAAGCAATGATTTTCAATCAGTGTGCCGTGGCACATAGGAGATCCATGAGTGAGCCACAGGTGTGCCACGGGAGTTTGGGGAGAGTCATATATTAGTAGGGCCATTGGGGAATGTGAGTCCCCTGCCGGCAGTGAGGTGCACCTTCTCAACTCTCAAAGAACTGATTATGTACCTTGACAATTTTATGATTACTGATTATGTGCCTTGTCAGTGTGCCGTGAAAAAGGTTGAAAATAGCTGGGCTAAACTAATGGGTTGCCCAATCCTATCTAGCATTGAAGCTGTGGGGTTCTACGCCTCGTGCTTTATTCAGTGGCGGGCCTGAGCAGGCTCAAGGCCTCCTTGTTCCCTCACTGTCAAGCCCAATGAGGCTACTTGGATCTACACCAGCAAAATCACCCCTGCGGGACAGCACGGGCTTTTTTCTCAATAGTGTAGCCACTGCGCCATACCTACGACCCGATAGGATTGCTCCAAACATGACATTTTTGGACTGCACATGTTTGTCGGCGTATTAATTTTGATTGACTAACTTAAAGACTTTCAGTGCTTAAATTTTGCCTAGTTGCTGAAGTCAAAATTTCCATCTGGTTAAAGTGAAGTGGGTAACGTTTCTTGTTCCATAGATGATGATGATGATGATGATGGTGAAGATGATGATGATGATGGTGAAATGCCCATTCTATTCTATCAAGCGCATTCAAAATAGACTCAGAGCACAAACCTGTGAGTGATTTACAAAGCAAGTCCACACACACACTCACACACACCGGTAGGGACGCTACTGATCCAAACAGTAATGGCATCTAAATGATTTCGCAACAGGTTCTCACTTTTGATTGGCACTTGTGTCGGGGCCTGCCCACCGGAAATGAGGTCATAGCCAGAACCCAGGAACTGCCCCCAGAAACCACCGTGCCTCCTCAGGAGGGAGCCCCAGGCAGCCTACCTGCTCACGCTGCTGCTGCCGTCGGTCTCCCTTGCTCCGCTGCCTGCCTGCCTGCCTGGCTCTGAGAACATGCAGGCAACTCCAACGTGCAGGCAATTCAAACGTTGCAGGGGGCGGAGCGGAGCGCTGACGGAGTCAACGAGTGGGCGGGCGAATGGGCGGGGCCAGCCCTAATCCTAGGAACGGGTACTCACGTACCCCCGCGTACCCGCTACATGACATTTCTGGATACAAAATACCTCTGGTCCCAAGCACTTGGTATAAGGGATGTCCAACCTGTAATCACCCCGCACCCCTCAGAAATAAGCACACGAGACCAAGACTTGGATCTAAAGGGCCACTTTCTTAATTGAATTTAACATAACATATTACAAATTTGCAGCTGACAATTAACTAAGCGCGCGGGACTTTGGAAAAATGGTCCTAGCCGTCTGCCCCCCCCCCCGGGTGATCTGGATGGTCAATGGGCCACCTGACTCCGGACTCGAGCTCGTCAAGTCAAGCTGGGTCCCTCATCGCCACCCTGAAGGCCGAGGCAGCGTGACTGCTCTGGCTCACCCCAGCCACAGCCCAAGGGTAGCTTCGCTGTCCAATCAGGGGACAGCCCGCCAGCCTCACCGAGCCGGTTGAGCAACTTATGAGCAGCTCTGGCCGATCCCCAATCGTGCTGCCTCAGAATGGACGCCAATACACAAACCTTACCTATCCCCAAAACCCACTGCTGGCTGGGGTAGGCAAAAAAAATGACCAGCTAAAGGTCAAAAATTCTTACCCGGCCCTGAAGTGACCAGCTAATCTCAGCCTGAAGGACGGGAGGCCGGGTGGGAGAATGAAGTGGGGCGGGGCAAACGTCACCCAGCCCCCCCCGGGAGATGCTCCGACAAGTGGCCCACAAGCCCTGCTCTCGCACGCTTCGAGGGGGCGGGTGCAAACCGCAGTGATGCACTAAGCACGTCACTGTGATTGTATGAGGGTGCAATCCAAATCTGAAGTTAGGCCGGCACAGTTAGGCCAGTGAAGTTTGGCCAGCACAAGGGCCACCGTAAAGTGCCTTTGGATCACTCTCAGAGTCAGGGAGGCCAGCACACAGACATGCACCATCCTCCCTGACTCCAAGAGTGGTCCAAACGCACTTTAAGGTGGCCCTTGTGCCGTGTAAACATTACTGGCCTAACTGTGCCAGCCTAACTCCACATTAGGATTGTGCTCTCAGTTGCAAGGAAATACTGTGCATTGTCCTTTACTTATATATTCAGCTCCTTCAGTCAGATGGGCAGGAAGAATTTCTCCTTTGACACATTTTAATTAGTTTCGCCGCTATTTTACTGGCCTTCTTTCAGACTTTCAAAATTCATTGTTTGGAATAATTCAGAGCTTTTTTCTCCTGATATATATCAATTATTCTCAGTTTCTGCCTTACATCTTGAAGTCTTGACATATATTTCACCTTTTGATATTTTATGCTGTTTTCCCAACATTCCTTTCTCCTTCATAGTTTCTGATCTCCGTTTCTTTGTAGTCTTCTTTTAAATGCAGCAATGCTACTAAAACATGCGATGCTCTTAAAACGCCCACTTTAAACACCCACATGTTCTTAAAACACCCACTTATAAAAGTCATATATATATGTCTCATAATGTTAGTACTGTTGATTCCTATATCAGATTCATTTAAAAACCGTGTTCTGGTTTATCTTTTCCTGCTGTGTCTCAGAGCGCAATCCTACATTGCTTTGGATTGGCTAGGCCGGCGGGTCTGCGCCAAATCCAGCGCACCTTAGGTGCACTGGGGAGCCTCACCGGGGCAAGGGCATGTTCATCCCCTTGCCCCAAGGGAGGAGGCTCCGGTCTCCCCATAGGGTTGCACAGATCTATGCCTGCTATTTAGCAGACGTAGAACCAAGGAAGCTGAACCAAGGAAGAACCAAGGAACCAAGGACGTAGAACCAAGGAAGGAAGCCCATGTGGGTCTCCCGACAGGGCCTTGGATGCGACCTAATGGCTGCCTCCCAGCAGGGCTCTTCTTATGTTCTTATGATTCCCACCAGCAATCTAGCTGCTGTAGTCAGAACCCATATGGCTGCTCAAGGTGCTTTGCGACCCACCTGAAATTGGTTCGCAACCCACTGGTGGGTCCCGACCCACAGTTTGGGAACCACTGCCCTATCTTTTTAATAGGCATCCCAGCATCCATGGTATCTGTGGATAACTGAAACCGTGGATACCGAATCAGTGGATACCAGGGCACGCCTGTACTTTCTCTCATATGAGCAGATGGTTGTGAGTCATGTATTCTGGAAAAACAATAAAGCATTGCATCTGACAGCACTATTTTAGAAAGCTGTAAGCCTTTCCTTCACATCTCAACCAGGATACCTTACCCTGACTGACAGAAATCTTACAGATGCATTCAACCCTGGTAAGAACATAAGAACATAAGAAGAGCCCTGCTGGATCAGGCCAAAGGCCCATCTTGTCCAGCTTCCTGTATCTCACAACGGCTCACCAGGTGCCCCAGGGAGGCATGAGACAACAAGATGCTTGGATCCTGTTGCCACTCCCTTGCACCCGGTCCTCTGAAGTAGCCCACCACCAATGTAAGGAGGTTGCACAATCCATCATTGCCTATAGCCCATGATGGACCTTTCCTCCAGAAATCCGTCCAATCCCCTCTTAAAGGCATCTAGGCCAGATGTCATCACCACCTCCTGTGGCAAAGAGTTCCACAGATTAACTACCCACTGGGTAAAAAAGTACTTCCTTTTATCCATTCTAACTCTCCCAACCTTCAGTTTTAGCAGATGCCCCCTGGTTCTGGTGTTTTGAGAGAGGGAAAAGAACATCCCTCTACTGACTCTATCCCTTCCGTGCATAATTTTGTATGTCTCAATCATGTCCTTCCTCAGGCGCCTTTTTTCTAGGCTGAAGAGCCCCAAACACTGCAGTCTTTCTTCATAAGGGAGGTGCCCCAGCCCTGTAATCATTTTGGTCACTCTCTTCTGCACCTTTTCCATGTCCACTCTGTCCTTTTTGAGGTGCGGCGACCAGAACTGTACACAATATTCCAGGCGTGGCCTTACCATCGATTTGTACATGGTCTCCACATATGCACTACCTATCCCAGTGTTACCCCAACTGATGTCAGGTGGGTCACAGAAAGCTGGGAGCAGCCATCTTGGAGACTGCAGACCTTACTATATTCCTTTTGTGAGTGTTCACAGTTTGAATTTTCAAGTGAAGGTTATTTTTTAAAAAAATGTTTTTAGTCCAGTGCTTTTACATAATATTTTGTCCTTATTTTGCTTTGTGTCAGGGATGTTTCATGGTTGTACGGTTGATGCGGTCCAAGAATAACAATTTGCATTTCAGGACTGTCATTTTATTATGTTACAATGACAGCACTTCCTGCTTGATGATGTCACTTCCTTCCACAACATTACTTCCAGGTTAATGACATCACTTCTGGCGGGTCCCGACATGAGTGCCATTCTAAAAAGTGGGTCCCAGTCTAAAAAATTTGAATAGCACTGACTTATCCTAACAAGCATATTTTGCTATTTTTTTTAAAAAAAAATACCTCTTTTGCGTGGCTCTGCTGGGTAAACCTTCCTGTTCAACTAATATAATATTACCTCTAATTAACACCTTCCCTGTTGGTGGTAATTTGCAGTTGCTACCTGCAGCTCCTTGATCCTTGGGAAGGTGTGAGATTCTGGAGCGGCTTGAAGACCATCAAAGAGGCTAATTTCCAATCAGATCTCGATAAACAACCCTCCCTGCAGCGATCAGTGAAACGGAGGAATCGAAGGAGGAACCGCTGTTTGGAAGTGTGAGATCTATTATTTATTCCCCGAGATTGATAGGTATTTATTATTTAGTTTGTTAGCTGTCTTGCAACGGCAGGCCTGGCCTTCTTGCCCCATGCTTGGAGGGCTGCTGCTATATAAATAAATAATTGTCCCCGATTAATATTTGATCAGCGTAGCCGAGATCTCTGTAGGAAGATATTGGCAAGACCCGAGGTTTGGCTCTCCTCCCCGGCTTGATTGACACTGGTTATATGTCAAAGTAATTGCCTCTGCTTTGATGAAGTGTTCCCCTGGCTTGGGACTGCATGAAGTTGACCGGATCTCTTGAAGTCCACCTTAATTTGGCAAGTGGGACTTTTCTGGGTTCTCCTGACTTGACAATCTGGAGGGCTGATCACTCTCATTACCATCTGAAGAAGTGCTTCTTTGTAGACCAGTTGGTGTTGAGATATATATATCTATATATATTTTAAAGAACGCTTCCTATCTCATGGCCTGGGAAATTTATTGAGTGGAGTGCTGGGATGATCCCAGCGTAACTATGATCAGAGGCATAACTAAGGTAGAGCTGGAGGGGCACTTGCACCGGGCACAACACCAAAGGGGAGGGGGCAGGCAAGGCACTCCCGAGTTCTCTCTGGAGGAGGAGACGATGCTGGCAACTAAGGGCCCAGTTCAGAAGGCCCTTATCATCAGCAGTGCATGTGTACCCAGAGGCGTTTCTACAGGGATGGCAAATCTCTAAGCTTTGCAAGAAGCCTTACCCTGTCATGTAAATCCCTCCTCTCCCTTGCTGCTGTAGCCAGTAAGCAACGCCAAGATGTTGCTGTTCCCTGTGAGGATTGGCTAAAACGGTGCAGGAGAGGAGTGATTTCCACTGCAAGGTAAGGCTTCTTACAGAACTTAGAGCTTTGCCATCCCTGTAGAAACGCCACTGTGTGTACCGCCTGCGAAAATGGGGCGAATGTCCTGTTTAGCATGCCCGCAACACTTCTACGCTTATGCTGGGGCAGGGCTCAATCAGCACCAGCTCCAATGCAAGTGGGTGGCCAGCCAGTGCTCCATCAGTGCCAGGTAAGCTCATCTGGGGCAGGGAAAGACAGGGAGCTGGGAGGAACCAGGCAGGGGGAGGAGCCGGCCTCGAGGGAGGGGAAACTGGTGGTGGCTTCCACTGGCAGATCTGATCTCCAGTGCTGGCTCGAGTAGCCTGGCATGGGGCTGCTCGATTCACCACCAGCAAAATAGCCAGCGGTGCGCCAAGAATCTCCATTGCATATGGCGGGGCTTTTCCGGGGGAAGGGGGTGAATGTCCCCTTCTCCCAAGGAGCCTCGGCCAGCTTCCTGGCTCCCGCAGGGTGCAGCAAGAGCTGGTCAGTTCAGGATTGGGGTCCCTGTTTCTTCTGCTGTGGAGGCTTCCCTTTGAAGGGAGGCAACTTGGCTGTCTGTTGGGTAACTTACAACAGCCTAATGGCTTGAAGAGCAAAGATGAAAAGCAGTGTTCTGGTTTATGCTTTCTGGCTGTATCTCAGAGTGCAATCCTAAATTGCACTGGATTGGCTGGCTGGGCTGGCCTGCACCTAATATTAATATTAATATTAATATTAATATTAATATTAATATTAATAATAATAATAATAATAATAATAATAATAATAATAATAATAATA
>JAJKFI010000077.1:112440-177737 GCA_029204185.1 Lerista edwardsae
GGGTGTGGCTTCCCTCCTGGCTTGGAGGGCGGGGAGTAGCCGCCCTCCGAGCCAGGAGGGAAGCCACACCCCCGCAGTGTCATGACGTTGTGATGTCATGATGTCGCGGGGGGGGCGCCCTTTCAGCCCCTGCCATGGGCGCGGTTCTAATTAGAACCGCCCCTGCATGGGACATGCGCAGGTTCTGCAGGGGCAAATGGAGCTATTTCGTTCCAGTTGCCCCTGCAGTTGCCCAGAAAATAAGTACAATGTATAGGGACATTGCTTGTTGCTTGTCCCAGCTCCTGCCAACCTAAGCAGTTCAAAAGGACCTAAATGCGAGTAGATAAATAGGGACCACTTCGGTGGGAAGGGAACGGCGTTCCGCGCACCACGGCGTATAGTCATGCCAGCCACATGACCATGGAAGCTTGTACTCGGACAAAACGCTGGCTCTACAGGCTTTGAAACGGAGATGAGCACCGCCCCCTACAGTCGGTCACGACTAGACCATTCGGTCGTGGGGAAACCTTTACCTTTTAACCTTTTATAGGGACAGGTGAGGCTGGTGGAGGGGGAAGCCTTCAGCAATATGCAATGGGTCAGGGAGCTCAGACGGATATCTTGGTCAGGGGTGTCACAAGCACACAGGAGCCTCCACAAGTTCCATTCCCAGAACCCTCATGAATGCCAAAAGGGTCAGGGGCATGGCTAATGAAAGTGTAGCCCAGTGCAGAGGACAAAATGTTGCCCTGGAGGTGACGTCACAAGAGGAAATGACATCATAGTTATATTTTTGTTTGCCCTGATTTTTTGGGCCATACCTTTTGACAGAGTAAAGATATTACACTCTGGTTTCTTTCATTGCATTCTGCATTAAATTACCTTTCCAATGATATATAACATGATGGAATTATTCCTACATACCAAGGTTTTCACCATTTTGGCCACTAATATCAAGCTCAGCTTGTTGCCTAAAGTCTTGAGTCCATGCTGTGGCTTTTCGTTGCCTCCCTAAAGCTTGGTGCCTGGTGCAGCTGCACTCCCCTGAACCTCTTTAGCTACTTCTGCCGAGGATAATCAAATCCGCAGTCTGACCTCCAGGATGACCACTGGAGGTCCTCTGGGGGTTGGACCGTGTATTTGATCAGCCACGGTTTTCAGCATCCAAAGCTGCCACACAGCTGGCATTAGCATCCTCTGTGGACCATCCAGTCATGGGTTCAGAACCCAAGGCAGGTCAAATCCGCGGATATCCAACCCACGGATAATAGAACTCATTCTACTTTCATTGGTGAGCTATTGGAGGACATGAGGCCAGAGGCGGATCTACAGGGAGGGCAAAGCTCTAAGTGTTGCAGGAAGCCTTACCCTGTCATGTAAATTTTATTTATTTATTTATTTATTATTAGATTTTTACCCCGCCTTATTGTGCCCGAAGGCACCCAAGGCGGTAAATCCCTCCTCTCCCTTGCTGCTGTAGCCAGTAAGCAACGCCAAGATGCAATCCTGTGAAGATTGGCTAAAACGGTGCAGGAGAGGAGTGATTTCCACTGCAAGGTAAGGCTTCTTGCAAAACTTAGAGCTCTGCCCTCCCTTAGATCTGCCTCTGCATGAGGCTGTGGCAGAAGTGAAACATAAATGATCTGATCTGATGCCAGACAATGCCGCTCCACAGCTGAAGCTAAGTATGTCTGGCTCAGAGCACAGCCTGGACGGGAGACTGTCTGTGAACCATATGCAAGCCACTCAGAGCTCTTTGGAAGGCGCACGGGATACAGATGCAGTCCAGAAATGATTCTCCAAAGCCCTCGTGCCAACACCAGAAAAGTGACTAAACAGTTCTTTGTATAACAGCATAGGAGGGGGTAAGCAGATCAACCCTAAGCTCCCCCAAAAGGTCTTGCTGGCCTATCGCTGATAATGGGCTTAGTTCCTCCTTCCCAAGGATGGTGCTCTTTGTCGAAGGGTTAAACAACTCCAGGCCGATTTGCATAATTTAATCCTCCTTTGCCTCCCCCCTCTTGTCTGGGAGTGAAAATAGGAGGCTGCGTTTCAGAAGCAGATCAGATGTGGAGTCATTTCAACATAGCCATTAATCAACTTGAAGAAGAAAAAAAAAACCCTCCCCATTTCGGGCTGCTTTGGGTGACCTCTAAACTACTGACACCTCCATCCACATTTCCAGAATGTTCCACTGAACGGCTGTGCCAGTCGTGCCCAGTCTGCGACATCCTTGCTTCATTTTGATACCTATTCACAATGGTAATCCCGCTCAGCGAGATTAAGGTGTAATCCATCCTATTAATACAGCGGATTTTGTTCTTGGCTTCTGGGCAATTAAACCCTGTGCTGTTTAATTGGTAAGAGACCCAAATATGTTTGCCATTGGATTTTTTTGTTGGGCTGTTTGAAAAAACCGAGTAAATCAGACTGACAATTCGTGCAACTACAAAGAAAGACTCTCTCCGAGCTCAATTCGGCCCTTAAATAGGCTTTTGTTTGCACTGGGGTGATGGTTGGTTTGGACTGTGGCATTGCCGATCCCTTAGGGACCAGTTGCAGCTTCACTGCCCAAACAGCTCTGCCAACCTCATTTTGCACAGAATGGCCAGGAGAGGCGGAGAGAAAGAATTCGTA
This sequence comes from Lerista edwardsae, assembly GCA_029204185.1. NCBI lineage: Eukaryota > Metazoa > Chordata > Lepidosauria > Squamata > Scincidae > Lerista > Lerista edwardsae. The sequence goes on from JAJKFI010000077.1 coordinate 115,060, forward strand.
GTCTGCATGCTCCAGTTCTTCCAAGTTAAGAGGGCTTATTGAAGGTGACTTCCACCCAAGGCCCCACTCTTGCAAAGTGGCATTACTACGGGTTTTACCCCTCAGAGTCAGGACGGCTTTGTCTCCCATTGCATATTGACAGTGAGGCACCACATTGTCTCAGGAAAAAGATGCCAACGGGAAAAGGAAATATTCGGGGGGGGGCATGCCAAGATTCCTCCTTTTAAATCTGACTTTTCCTGTGCTGGTTCACAGCTGTGAATAGCCCCAAGCAAATCCTGGCTTGGGGGACTTTCTCCTTTAATGGCTGTCTTCTTCCTAGAAATTAGGGGGGTGGAACACTCCCATAGCAGACAAAGTGGGTAGGCAGTGGCCCCTCGGTCCCAGGTGACAGGCTGCAGTGTGGGAACGTGACATTTCTGTGTCAACCCACCCCAGACGCCAGGAGGCTCCCATACTCTGCTGCTCCTTTCACTAAGGGGTGGGCATCTTGCTTGTGTGTGTGTGGTTGGTGTGTGTGTGTGTGTGTTCTCCCCAGAATGATGAATGAAGAATTCAATGTAAGTCCACCAGTAGCCATGGGCCTCTCCGTCAGCAACTGTATAAGAACAAAAGAAGAGCCCCTACTGGATCAGGCCAAAGGCCCATCTAGTCCAGGTTCCTGTATCTCACAGTGGCCCACCAGATGCCTCGGGGAATGCACGAGACAACAAGATGCCTGCATCTTGTTGCTATTCCCCTGCATCTGGCATTCTGAGGTAAATTTCTAAGGTAAAATATGAGGTAAATAAAACAGAATTTGTTATCCTGCCTGTGGGGAGGGAGCTATATTAATGTGCAACTCAGTCTGGGCCTTAAGAACAGAAGAAGAGCCCTACTGGATCAGGCCAAAGGCCCATTCATCTTCCTGTGTCTCACAGTGGCCCACCTGATACCTCAGGGAGCACACAACTATACATTGCATTTTGTTGCCTCACCCCTGCATCTGGCATTCTGAGTTAGCCTACTTCAACAATAAGGAGTTTGCACCACCCATCATGGGCTGTAGCCTGCGATGGACCTTTCCTCCAGAAATCTGTCCCATCCCCTTTTAAAGGTACCTAGGCCAGACACCATCAGCACATCCTGTGGCATGGAGTTCCACAGATTAATTACCTACTGGGTAAAAAGGTATTTCCTTTAGAGAACAGTATAGAACTATGCTGCTCTCGTTGTCTCCTGTAACTCCATTAGTTCTGCCAGAAGAGAGAGCCATGTGCTCCAGGAGTCAATTTTGGAAAGGAGGAGATGACTGACAGCATGAACAATCAGTTGGCTTCCCTCCTCGGCCTTCTCTAATAAGAGACACACACACACCCCGCAAGCAGCTGGCTTGGCTGTTTGAAGATGCAAATGTCACCCAATCACCATAGAATCAACAAGCCTTTGAATCTGGGCCTAAACCTCTTTGACTTCTGGCACTCCTCGCCTAATTAGTGTATGAAACATCCATTTGAACAGATCCTCCACATAATTAATCTGCAATTGTTTTAATGAACATTCTCCTGATAGTGTGTCGCGCATGGCCCCGGTTGTCACCCGACCGCACGTCCTCCACTCTGGCTGGAGCAGATGGAGGGGCCGGGGGGCGACTGTGGCAGGCGGCGCAGCAAATCTAATTTGGAGGTCGGAGACTTCACCCCATAGACATCAAACGGAGCCTTAAGATTCCATCAGTGGGGGGAAAATGAGCAATGCGGAAAAAATGTGGGAGGAATAACTTCTCAAACCGCACAGCTACTTCTGCCTCATGTCCTCCACACAAAAGCCTTTGCTCCCCTCTAATTGTGCAGGAGCACAACAGTCAGTTCCAGATGCCAGCAGAGATGGGTTGGGCTGACTAGTTCAGAGCAATGTGCGAGATTCACAGTTGTTTCTTGGCCCTGCAGTCCTCTCTGGTCCACTGTCCCTACGAGGCCGGACCGGCTCCAGGAGTGGCAGGGCTCAATGTGGGCTATTCCTGCAGCCCCCCCCCACGGGGCCCCCCACTCACCAATCAATCAATCAATCAATCAATCAATCAACAGTTTGTGGTGCCAAGCGCAGCTCCTGGAAATAGTTGGTGATGACATGATGAGGTCACCCTCAACTGTTTCCAGGAGGCCCATTTTGGGCTGTTCAGAGGCAGAGGCAGGAGGGAGAAACCAAGGTACAGCTGCTCTCCTCGCCCCACTGACTTACAGCCCATCGAGATCCCCCCTGCAGCAGCAGGCAATATGATCACTGAGCTGGTGTGTGTGTGTGTGGGGGGGGGCAAACTGCGTGGCCCAATGTGACGACATTGGTCACTTTGGCTTAAGGCTGGCCCTTCTACTAGGAATCCAGACCTCAGTATTATAGCCGGACAAGCTCCGGGGCAGGGGAGACAGCGGTGTGGTGGGTGCAGTTCAAGGAATTTGGGAATGCCCTGGTGGCTTTCCCAGAGCAGAGAGCAGTCAGGATTAGCCCTCGGGTGTCACCTGGTTCCCAGGAAGGAGTCAGGGATGGGGTTTCAGGCCTGAGTCACTTGCAGCCCCTTCCTTCAACTAGCAGCCCAAATACTTGCTGCAAGGAGAAGGAGACAACCCAATCCTAAGTAACCCCCTGCTGTAACAAAGCCTGCTGCTTTGCCTGAATATTCACCAAGCCACTAATGAGAAGGCGTGTTGCCAAACTCAGACAGAATGGGCTTGGGAGAGGCTGGGAGGACAGGCCTGCTTCCCAGGGCTTCTGAAGGCTGCCTCCTGCATGATGTGTTTTGCTTTGTTTTTTTAATTACAGCATCAACATGAGTTGCAAAGATGGACAAAAAAAAAAAGGCAAATGCATGTGAACATAAGAACATAGGAAGAGCCCTGGTGGATCAGGGCAAAGGCCCACCTAGTCCAGCTTCCTGTATCTGACAGATGTCTCAGGGAGCATGAGATACCTGCATCTTGTTGCCACTCGCTTGCATCTGGCATTCAGAGGTACAGTGGTCTTCCTTCCATGGAGGGGGGGGCACTAGTTTTTGCTGGAGCCAGAGGCAGATCTAAGGGAGGGCAAATCTGTAAGTTTTGCAAGAAGCCTTACCTTGCAGTGGAAATCACTCCTCTCCTGCACCGTTTTAGCCAATCCTCACAGGGAAAAGCAACATCTTGGCGTTGCTTACTGGCTACAGCAGCAAGGGAGAGGAGGGATTTACATGACAGGGTAAGGCTTCTTGCAACACTTAGAGCTTTGCCCTCCCTTAGATCTGCCTCTGGCTGGAGCCTGATTAATCTGTGGAACTCCTTGCTCCAGGATGTGCTGATGGTGTCTGGCCTAGATGCTTTTAAAAAGAGAATGCACAGGTTTCTGGAGGAGTGTTCCATCACAGGTTACAAGCCATGATGAGTATGTGCAACCTCCTGGTTTTAGTAGAAAACCAGTAGTGTCATCACCACCTCCTGTGGCAAGGAGTTCCACAGCTTAGTTACCCATTAGGTAAAAATGTATTTCCTTTTATCCGTTCCCACTCTCCCAATACTCAATTTTAGTGGTTGTCCCCTCGTTCTGGTGTTGTGAGGGAGAAAAGAGCATCCCTCTATCCACTCTATCCATCCCATGCATAATTTTGTACGCCTCAATCAAGTCCCCCCTCAGGCGCCTTTTTTTCTAGACTGAAGAGCCCCAAACACTGCAGCCTTTCCTCAAAAGGGAAGTGCCCCAGCCCAGTAGTCATTTTCGTCGCTCTCTTCTGCGCCTTTTCCAACTCCACTATGACCTTTTTGAGATGTGGCAACCAGAACTGTACACAATACTCCAGATGTGGCCTTACCATACAATGGCAGTATGTTGCATAAACAGACGCTGCAAAAACAAAGAGCCAGTTCAGTGCATCCATGGAACTGGCTGCTCTCAGTTTAAAATTTTCAGCAACAAAACCTGGGAAAAAGGGGCTAAATGTAGCGCATATAGGCATTGATAACTCCTGAAAACGTAGGAAGGCATGATATGCTCCACTCTGAGCAGCTCTGAGATGGTTGTGAGAACATAATGGGCTGACAGGCCAGCAATTAATTCATGCCAAGCTCCATACTTTACTTTCAGTCTTTGCATTGCCCAAGAGGGAAAAGGGAGGGGGAGGGTGGACAGCCTTTGAACAGGGAGCACCGAATGGCACAGAGCAAAGAGCTGCTGGAGCACAGAGGCAGATCTAGTGGAAATCACTCCTCTCCTGCACCGTTAGCCAATCCTCACAGGGAACAGCAACATCTTGGCATTGCTTACTGGCTACAGCAGCAAGGGAGGGGAGGGATTTACATGACAGGGTAAGGCTTCTTGCAACACTTAGAGCTTTGCCCTCCCTGTAGATCCGCCTCTGCTGGAGCACGTGCAAAAAGCCCATGGCCCTGACCAAGTTGCCTCAATATTTGAATAAGTGGATCATGTATCAAAAACAAATACAAAATATCCATCATCAAGCTAGTCCACAAAAGGAGTAATTTTCTGCTTTCTGTATATGAGTGTGTATATATTTCCATTCGTTTTCTCTTGCAATTGCTTTTTCTCTTTTCAAAACTGTCCCTTGCTTTTCTTTCTATTCTCTCCCCCACCCCCTTTCAATCCCTTTTTTCCTGTTTTCCTTCTTCTTTTGTAACTTTCTCTCTCTTAGTTTTCAGTGTTTCCCTCGTTGATTTGTATTCTCCTCTGCACTTTCCCTCTCTTGAGACCTCTCCAACGTTTCCTTTATTCTGTTTCAGTCTTTTCAGAGTAAACGTGCCCTGGATTACCCTAATAAGATGCTGTGGCTTCGGGGTACTTTTTTTCCTTCCCACCCCCCCCCCCCCGGTTCAGGGGGGGGTTTAAGGGGGGGGGGGGGGGGCAAGAGCCCTGGGCGACGTCTTGGGGCTGTCTAGGGGGGTGCCAGTGACCCCCACAAAATTGTGCGGGTAGTCCTGGGCTCTGGAGCCCAGGTCTACCCATTGGGACCAGCTGCAAGTAGACTACCCTGGGGCTAGTCCCAATGGGTAGACCTGGGCTCCCTCGAGGGGAGCCCAGGTCTACCCGGGGCTGCTTCTGGTGGGTAGACCTGGGCTCCCATGGGGGCACACTTCTATTGGGTGCCCCGGGCGCCATTTTGACTAGGTCCGCCCCTGCCCAGGTTGTTCAGGTTCTTTTCACATTATTCTGAAGCAAACAGCCTAATCTTACCATCTGGGGGGGGGCGAATGAAGCGGGCTCCCCCTGGTGCAACCCTCTGATGGGGGTGATCATGCGCTGCCCAAGATTCTGGCCATTACCATGTTGTCAGCAAGAGGAGCTCCATGCTGTGTTTGGCAGTGGATGAATCCTCCCATCCACCAATCCTTGGCCCCGATTGGCTACAAATTGCTAAACTCTGGAAGCAATTGCCTGTGATGTGATGTGATGTGATGTGATGTAATCACGTCACTGCCTACCTACTTCTGGGTGACGATCTTCACATCTGTGCACCAGGAACCATTGCAGCAGCATCAGTGAAGAAGTTCCCTGAACTTCTTCAGGGAACAATTGCATTGGGCAACAAGCTTTGGGGGGGGGGCAACAAGCTGAGCTTGACAATAGTGGCCAAAATTGCGAAAACCTTGGTATGGATGAATAATACCATCATGCTATACACTGTTGGAAAGGCAACTTAATGCAAAATGCAATGAAACAAACCAGGGTGTAATATCTTTATTCTATCAACACTCATGGGCAAAAACAAAACAAAACAGAAAACAAAACTACAACTGTCATGTAAAAATCACAGTTTGGTTTGTTAAAATCACAGTTTTTAGGAATAATAACGTCATGTTATACATCATTCGATGTGGAATTTTATGCAGAATGCAATGAAACAAACCCGAGTATAAGATCTTCTGTCAAATGTTAGGGCCCAAAAAAATGAAAATGAAAATACAACTGCCATATACAAATTGCTGGCTTATATAACTTTTAAAGTGGACAAAAGGAAAAGAAGAACTATACTCATCACCTTGAGCTTCTTGGAAGAAGGATAGTATAAAAATGTGAAAGATATGAATGCATGCATGAATGAATTTTGTCATATGGGGGGATGTTAAAAATTTATGGGCCCCGAGTGTCACATGATCTAGCTACACCGCTGTTGGGGGGTGACTGCAGGCTTAGAGGCAACAGGAGGGGGCACATTGCTGGGGGGAGGATGTAGGTGCCACCATTTTTCACCTTTTTTAAAAGCACAGGCGTGCTGTTGCTTCCGGAAGTGATGTCACTTCCTGTTGTGACATCACTTCCGGGACATGATTTTGCCCTCGGCACTGGGCTACACTTCCATTCGCTTGTCCCTGAGCCATCGACCTCCAGTTTGCCGCTGCCAGCAGCACCCCACTACTTGTCTTCCTGCTAGTCACTGTTAATGAAGTGGGTCATCTCGGACCTGTGCCAGCTATATAGCTGGTGCACATCTGCATTGATCCGTATTGGCGGATCAGGCCTGGGGAGGGCGAGAGGAGATGGCATGTGCTGGTGCCATCGATCCTGCCCCCATCGCATGCCTGATCCATGTACACCACCAGCACAAGGGCTGGTTAGGATTATAACAAAAATCCTGCCGGACTCCATGGGGTAAATTTCAGAGTAAATTTGCCCTGAATGAAACAGGCTGCGGGCCTTAGCTTAAACCTTCTTCTGTCTTTCTCTTTGCCCGCCTCCATTTTTTCAAGCATATTGTCACATCTTCCTAGAGTACGTCTCACTGGACTCTGTGGGTTTTGTCAGTGTAGTCTTATTCATTTCGGATTTCAGAAGTGCTTAATTTTAGTTCTGCCCCATGAAAGGTACCGTTTGAAGCATCTTCTCTAAATAAACAGCTCATCACATTGAATTCCAGAGCCTTTTAGGAGTATGCACTCCTTGTACAAATGGATCAATACAGAACGCGCACATGCATGAAACAAAGAGCGTACATGGTTTTATTACGTTTGGGTTATTTTCTCAGGGCGAATATTGTTGTACTGTAATTGTTCACAGCCACCTTTGAACAAGAGCTGCTGTCAGACAGAAACTGACAAAGAATCAGATTTGGCTTTCGCAGTAAAGAAGCCATAAAATGCCCCCAAAGAAAACCAAAAGAGAAATAAAAACCTAGTTATGAAAACCAGCTTTGAAAAGGGGAGGGGTACTTGCCAGTATATTGCGCCAAGTGCCAAGTGTATGACTCTCGGCCTGATGGGCATATGCCATAGGAGTGCTGTTATATTTCTGTTTAATTTAAGTTACGTAGGAGACACAACTACCTGATGAGAGGCACCAGTCTGGAGAACAGAGGGCTAAACTGTTGGGATATTGACGTAAGGCCCTGGGAATTTACAGACCTGAATGGAAAGGCCTATCACTAGGCCTTTCAGACCAGCAGTAAAGTGCTAAGTCATTCTGACTCTGCTTCAGCCTGGTAACGAGATCATGTGATCTCGGGTGGAATGTTGGAGACTATTTAATCAGGCCCAGGAACACTTGTTGCTAGTTCTGCTTTCTGTTTCTCTCTGTGTGTGTTGCTGCTGCTGGACTTGCAGAAGTTGTTTGCAGAACTTCCGGGAGCTGCTATTTGAAAAGCAGAATCTGTTTGCTGTCCTTTACTACAAGAAGCCTACTTCTGGAAATATAGTAGTTCTCGCTACACTAATTGTCTGAGTGATTCCTTACTGGAGTTCTGCAACCTTGGGACCTTCCTAAGCCTCACAGCGATAGGTTGCCTTGCGCTTTCATGATAAACCACGTTTGAACGGAGACTTGTTTATTCCTGAAATTCAGATGGAGTGTTCATGCTTCCAAAATTCAGATGATGTCCAGCTCCAAACCCTGCTGGAGCAGCATATGTGGTTACCAGGGCCACCCCCTAAGGACTCCTGAGGCCGGCCTGGCGGGGGATCTGGGGTGCAGGCCATGCGGCCCCGATTCAGGTCGTGTGGCTTCCTTGGTTCTGCACCTGCAATTTTGCAGGCACAGATCCAAGGAGCACATCGGGGAGGTTCCTCAGCAGTGGTGTCATCTAAATGATTTAATAACAGGTACTCACTTTTGATTGGCACGTGTCGGGACCCGCCCACCGGAAGTGATGTCATAAGCCGGAAGTGATGTCGTGGCAGGAAGTGACATGAAAAAGCCCTTTTTGAGGCCTCAGACAATTTTAAACTGACCCAACAGTTGCAACAGTATTCCACAGCACCCCCAGAACATGTGAAGGAGGCCTGGCATCATGTTAAAACCCCAGAGCAGCTCATTTTTCAGTGGCAAGGAAAGGAAAGGCTCCGCTTGCTGCCTGCCTGCCTGCCTGGCTCTGAGAACATGCAGGCAACTCAAACATGCAGGAAATTCAAACGTTGCAGAGGGCGGAGTCGACGAGTGGGCGGGCGAATGGGCGGGGCCAGCTGTAATCCTAGAAACCGGTACTCGCATACCCCCGCGTACCCCCTGCATGACATCACTGCTCCTCAGGCCTCGGGAGCCGTGTCGGATGTAGCTCAGGCCCGCAGGCCAGCCTGCTCCAGCACAGCTTGGGATTGTGCTGCCCGTGACCGGGAATAACAAGCCAAACAAGAAGCCATTCATAACATTCCCCTTTTGGTTTGGCTAGCTGAGCTCTGAGCAGAATTAACCCACTTTTCAGCCTTCCTGAAGTTGCCTCTCTTTCTGGCAACTAGGGGAGTCAGTGGTGGAAAGTCCAGCGATCAATTCGCTGGCAGCACTGAAAGTCTGGAGCAGAAGGAAATGACAGGACAGCTGACCTAAAATCATGCTTACTGCAGGGCGTCAGCAAACACGAGGTGCCCAGAGTTTCTGAGATATCACTTTTTGGACAGGAGAGAGATTTGCCGTGCTCTCAATCCTATGCCACACTGGCAGAGGCAGATCTAAGGGAGGGCAAAGCTCTAAGTTTTGCAAGAAGCCTTACCTTGCAGTGGAAATCACTCCTCTCCTGCACCGTTTTAGCCAATCCTCACAGGGAACAGCAACATCTTGGCGTTGCTTACTGGCTACAGCAGCAAGGGAGAGGCGGGATTTACATGACAGGGTAAAGGCTTCTTGTAACACTTAGAGCTTTGCTCTCCCTGTAGATCCGCCTCTGCACACTGGCTTTTTCTAGTAAGAACAATGTCTGCTGGATCCTGTGAAAGGAGTCACTATAGGCCTGCTGAACTTGGGTGTGCTATTGTGCTTTTGAATGGAAAGGCAAACAAAACTTCATGTGGACCAAAGAACATCACTGGCTTGCTCTGCCCCATCTGCACAAGGAGACTGCCTTGACTGGTCTCTCTTCCGTCTCACCATGTAGTCTTCTTGCCTGGGGTGGGGTGGGGTTCTGGAACTGTTTTGAGGCCACCAATTCAGGAGCTCTTGTCTTCTGGTGTCTTGGCAGGGACCTTCCCTTCCCACCATGTTTAATTCATCCAACAGTGTGAAGTTATCAGGGCCGGCTCCAGGAATGGTGGGGCCCAATGTGGGAGATTCCTGTGGACCCCCCCCCCCACTCTCCCTGCAGGGCCGCCACTCACCAAGAAGAGCGCTTGCGGTGCCACATGCAAAGCATGGCACCTGGAAAATAGCTGGTGGTGACATGATGACATCACCACCACTTGCTTCCAGGAGGTCCATTTTGGGCTGTTTGGAGACAGGGTCAGGTGGAAGGGCCCAAGATAAAGCTGCTCTGTTCACCCCACTGACAGCCCATAGAGAACCCGGCTGCAGCAGCAGGCAATATGCTTGCTGTGCTGGCACGGGGGCCCCCAAAGCATGGGGCCTAATGTCACTTTGGCTTAAGGCCAGCCCTGGACGTGATAACCAAGTCGGGGCATCGTGAATTCCCTGTTTGCCTCCTGCAGGGACAAAACGTTTGTGGAGGACTTGGTGGAACAATTTATGTGTCTCGAAAGACAATATGTGGTTGGACTGCTGGCCGCGCACACATTTGCCACGCAACATCTTTCCACTATGCAAAGTTGTTACCCACTGATTTGGTATCCACTGATTTGATTTCACCACGGATGCCAGGGTCCAATTTTAAATGCCTTATAACAAGGAAAAGGAGGGGCCAAAATCCCATTTCCTCCCTTCCTACTGTACATTCTATTAGTCACCCCATCTAGTGGCTGAATGTGGCATAACATCTATTCCCATGCATTCTAGGGCAACAATAGCAGAGCAAGAAAGCTGGAAGTGGGTGTTTAAAGCTATTTTTCCATTGATTTCCGTATCAACTGATTTTGGTATCCACTGAGGGGGTCTGGAGCACAACCTCAATGCATAACAAGACATAATCTCTATGAATGTGTGCGTGTGTGCGCGCACACATGCATGCGTGTATTTATTTGTTTGTTTATTTGGTGCTATATAAATAACAAGGGATGTGGTGGCACAGCGGGTTAAACCGCTGTGCTGGGCTTTCCGACTGGAAGGTTGGGAGTTCAAGACTGCACGACGGAGTGAGCTCCCGTTGCTTGTCCCAGCTCCTGCCAACCTAGCAGTTCAAAAGCACCTAAATGCAAGTAGATAAATAGGGACCACTTCGGTGGGAAGGTAACGGCGTTCCGTGTGCTACGGCGTATAGTCATGCCGGCCACATGACCATGGAAGCTTGTCCTCGGACAAAACGCCGGCTCTACAAGCTTTGAAACAGAGATGAGCACCGCCCCCTACAGTTGGTCACGACTACACCATTTGGTCGTGGGGAAACCTTTACCTTTATATAAATAACAATTTCTGGCCTGCCTCTTTCTTGGCAATGTCTGTTTATGGCTTTCCATTTTTTAAGTTTCCTTTTCTTTATCTGACATGTATATATCCCCTTCAGCCCCAATAAGGGGCTCCCAAGTGGCTCAGAGGAATCCAAATCATTAGAATCTCATTAACAACACAGAAAGATGGCTGAGAGCGGTACCGTTTGGGGAAAGCTTTCACTCCACCCTCCAGCCTCCAGGTTGGAGCCAAAGCATTATTTTCAGAACTTGCAGCTCGGCTTGCTATATCATCATCATCATCATCATCATCATCATCATCATCATCATCTTGTGTGCTCCCTGAGGCATCTGGTGGGCCGCTGTGAGATGCAGGAAGTGGGACTAGTTGGGCCTTTGGCCTGATCCAGCAGGGCTTCTGCTGACCTGTGACCATTTTGGTCAGCCAAATGCAAATAAGTTATCCAAGTGTCCTGCATGGACAAGGGAATGAACAGCCAGGACCAAAGTTCTTAGATTAAACCAACAGCCACAACTTTATTATTGAAATAAAGAATGAAAGAACGTGGTTCTGCAGGGCCTGGCACTGCACAAACCCCTTCCCAAGAGTCTGTCACATTCATTCTGCAGCAGATGCTCTATATTACAGGCCCAGTATCTCATCATAAAAAAGTACGCTCATTAAATCACAGCCCCGCTGCACTGCTCTCGCTTTTATTGTACTCTTTCATGCAGCAGAGACCAAACCTCAGCTATGCACAATAAATTCAGACAGCAGAACTGTAACCCAGGTTTTGGGTGATATTTCAGAGAAGGCAGATTTACTGTAAAAAAAAAAAAAGGTGATTTCCCAACCATCAAAACACAACACGCACGCAAACGCACACAACTCACCCAATACCAGGTTAGGATTGTGTAGTTCCCTTTGAGGCCCAACTGCAGTCTCTGCCATTTCAATACCATTGCTTGATTTAACAACGGGCTCTGGAAAATCACGCACCCAAAGAAATCAGAGCAGATGCAGAGACAGCATGACCAGGGCAGCGCAATCCTAGCGTGCCCCTTGCGTCGATGTGACGTCATCGCGTCAACACAAGAGGCGGAGCGCCGGTGCACGGGTGCCAAGCAGCACCCCCACATTGGCGCTCCAACTCTGAAACCGACGTTGCTCGCGGCGTCAGCTTCAGAGCGCTGACGGAGAGCCTCCCTTGCGCCGACTGAAGATGGTCGGCACAAAGAATTCTCTGTCCCATTTCGGGATGGGGATTGGTGGGAGGGGGAGGCGGAACTTGGGTGGGACCTGGGCGGGCTTGGGAGATGGCCGTACGGCCACTTCCGAAGCCCATCAGCGAGGCCACGCAACCCTGATTCGGGCCACGCGGTCTCCTCGGATCTGCGCCTGCTCTGTAGCGGGTGCAGATCCGAGGAGCACATGGGGAGGCTGGAGCCTCCGGTAAAGGAGCGCACGTTCCCTTGCCCTGGGATGCTCCAGCCTCCCCCAACCCAGCGTTGGATATGGTGCTAGCCGGCTGGCCTTGCCATTCTGCCGCTGGGTTGGATTGCGCCCTCAGTGTATGAATTATTTCATTGATTTCTGAGCAGGCCAACAGAGCTTCAAGTGTGGCTTCCAAGAAACTGAAAGTGACACCATGGCCATAAAATCACAATGCATGATGCAATTCAAACAAAGATGCACAAGGCAGTGTTGCAACGGCCTTTGCCTGTTGTTGGAAAGACTATAATAGTCCTTTAGAGGGAGAAAGGTGGCAAATAAATAACGTGGCAAATAAATAAATAGTATGATGTGATGGGGCATGTACCAAACTTCCCTATGCGCTCTCAAGTACAGTCAGTCCTTATTATCCATTAGGGTTAGGTTCCTGGAATTCCTCACAGATAGAGAGTTTGCAGATAACAGGGTTGGGTGCAAGGGGTACCTTATCAGCCATCAGAAGAAGCCAGCAGAGGAAGCCAGCAGAGGACAGCAGGAGGTGCCAAAAGATCTCTGAATGCTGCAGAGACCTTCCAGAGGCTGCAGGGACCTTCAGAATGGCACCTGCGACCAGCATGGATCCCTTCAACATGGCTGGCGGAGGCTTCTGCCGACCATTTTAAAGGGGTCAGTGCTAGTCGCAGGTGCCACTCTGAAGGTCCCTGCAGGCTTCAGAAGGTCTCTGCATAGCGGATAACAAGGACAGAGGCGCAGATAACGAGGAAAGTAGCAATGCTGCCCCTTGCGGATAAGTGAGGTAGCAGATAGTGAGTTTGCAGATAAAAAAGGACTGACTGTAACTCACAGCCCAACCCTGAACCGCCCAGAACCCGCTGGATCCTGTGGTCGCCGGGATACCGCTAGAAGTCTCCTCAGGTGAAGGGAGCATTTGCTTCTGTGGCAATGGGTCTCCTCAACTCTGTGCTCAATGTTTGATTGTGAGCAGAGTTGAGGAGGCCCGTGTCACACCCGGCTGTGTGTGTGTGTGTGTGTGTGTGTGTGTGTGTGTGCACGTGCGCACGTGTGTGTGTCAGGATTCAGCAGCAGGAGCTGCCACACCTCCTAGAACTGATCCTCCCCACCCAGTTCTCCACCCTCTCCACTCCCCCCACCCTGAATAACCTTTCCGCTGGCTGCTGCTGCTGGAGTGTTGGCCGGCCTTCCACTCGCACTGAGGCTGATCCAGTGCCGGGCACGTTTGCGACACTTATAGACACTTATATGCGACACTTATATGCACATATAACTGGTGTTAAGGGCTCCACGATTGAGCCCTGAGACAGCACACTGTGCCACAGTGCACACATGAGGTAAGGTAAATTTGCTGCCCTCAGAATTGAATTTTTCATTTCTTCTGTATTAGTTCTGACCACTAGCTTATTGAAGTGTAGCCCGGTGCAGAGGGCAAAAGGATGCCCTCGATGTGATGTCACAACAGGAAGTGACATCACAGTTGTAGTTCCATTTTTACATCACAGTTGTATTTTGGGTTTTTTGGGCCATAACGTTTGATAGAATGAAGATATTGCACTCTGATTTGTTTCATTGCATTCTGCATGAAATTCTGCATTGAATGGGTATATAACATGATGGTATTATTCATGAATACCAACATTTTCACCATTTTGGCCACTAGTGTCAAGCTCAGTTTGTTGCCCCCCTAAAGCTTGTTGCCCGGTGCAATTGCACCCCCCTGCACTTCTTTAGCTATGCCCCAGGTTCTGATTAGATACCATTCTGTTGGGGGGGGGCGAGAGCAGAAATCAGTTCTGAAACCTGTCAGCAAAATAAACATGTTTCCTGGTGTTGTCCAGTGAAATACATGAAATGAAGGATGAGAAGAAACAAAAACTTGGCAGCACAGAATTTGCAGTAACTCCGCTGTTTATCTTGATTTGCAGATTTGTCAGGAGAGCGGCCACTCTGATGACAGCAACCAGCTGTCCACAGGGACAGGGTCAAACGCCAGGTGTGTCTTGCTTTGTCTTTCCACAGAGTGGAAAGAAAAACCCGTCAATAACAAATCCATCAAGCCGATTTCAGACATGTGCCTGCAAATATATACACTGCCATGAAGTCCATACCGCACAGCGTGCAAAGTGTGGCTTCCCTTTGAGGGTTTTCCACTAAATGGTATTCATTTTTGCATTGGTACAGCATTCGGAAGCTTTGCCCTTCTGACCTGCCTGTGCCACTGCATGTAGCATGCGCGTGTGTGCCTCAGAATAGACCTCACAAGAAAGCAAATGTGGCTGCTCACATTTGTTGTTGTTCTTCATTTTCAGAGCTCCCTGGGGATGAGGCAGGTGTACTGGGTTACTGTGCTTATGCCTGCCTGCTTGGTGTCTTAAAGTCAGTGGTGGGATTCAAATAAATTAACAACCGGTTCTATGACATCATAGCCGGAGCAAAAAAAAACCCCAGCCGAGGTAAGCGAGTGGGCGGGGCCCAGCCATTTAACAACCGGTTCTACAGAACCTGGGCTAACCCCCTGAATCCCACCACTGCTTAAAGTGCAATCCTAACCTGGAGTCAGGCCAGCACAGTTAGGCCAGCAAAGTTTGGCCAGCACAAGGAACGTAAAGCGCGTTCGGACCACTCTCGGAGTCAGGGGGGATGGCGCATGCTTGTGTGGTCCAAGCATACTTTTCGGTGCCCCTTGTGCCAGGTGCTGCCAGGTGCTATGGAAGCAGCACTTGCTGAGAGTCATTCTGGATCAGTGCTCCTGGGTTCTGTGCTGCTTTAATGATGCTGTTATTTTAATGTTTGTTTTGAAGATATGGTTGCAATATTGCTGCATGTAACTTTGTAAGCCGTCTTGAGTCCCTTTACTGGGGAAAAAGGCGGGGTAAACATCTTTCAGATGAAATGAATAAAATCTCTGCCTGCCACATACATGCAAATTTCATCCAAGGAGAGGGCTACAGCTGAAGGATGTGATCAAGCAAAGAAAGTTGAAAGGGCTTTATTGACTTGGGGTCAATGAGCAGTTGTGAATCTCTCCCGGCGCATTCAGGAGCCTATTGGGTAACCCTCCGCCGGGCTATAAAATATGGCCTTGCCGGAATGTCAGAGCCAGCTCCTGAGCAGGTTCAGCCCTCTGGGGAACAGGTCAATGCTGCAGTAATTTAATATCAGGACAGAAAAGCTATCACCCACCCCATATTTCACAGGGATAACTACCAACCTGTTGCTCAGGGAAATGGCCCATTTTCACTAAGCGCGTGACCTTGTTTTTGTAGTGATTCATTTCTAATAGGAATTGCGCCAGTGACCCATGCGTAAGTGGCATAACCTTTGGCATAGAAGCCCCACCTCCTCCCCAAATGATGTGCACTGTATACTAGCTCACACCGTTTCTCAGTTCAGCCAAGATACCTCCCCCCCACACTTGCCCTTTCATCTTAGGGCAAATTCTTAGGGGAATTCAGATTATAAAATGTGCACAGAGGGATTAATGCTTTCATTTCCCCAGAATGCCCCACAGGTCCACTTGAGAACGTATATCTTTTAAAAAGCGTTTTCCATGTCGTCACTGATCTATCCTGGAAGTCCAACGCCTGATTTGATGAGACCAGGAGTAGCATCAGATGTCACTCAAGACAGACACCGGCCAAGGGCCTTCTACCTGGTCAGGTCAGGTTGGACCAGGTCAACCCCTGAACCCTTTTCTTGCTGTAATTGTGCCCAATTTATTATCGCTGGGTGGGTAGGGGGCAGAGCTGGCCCAAGACCTCCTGATGCGTAGGATGGCATGTCACATACTGTCCTCTCATTCCCAGTGACTTGCCAGCCTCAGATCCTCCAACTCCCCAAAAGCTCAGCACTGTCCTCCCCTCCACATTTCCTCTTGGTCTCTCTCCCTCTCTTCCTTTTCCTATCCAGGCTATAGAAGAAGGAAGAGCAGTGATGGATAGGAGTAGGACAGAGATGGGGACACACACACACACACACACACACACACACACACACACACACTCTCCCCCCCCCCCAAACAATCTGGTGCCTGAGGCTGCTGCTTCAGTTGGGGTCATGGTTGGCCTGCCCCTGACAGGGCTTATACAGGACTTTGGCTCTAGGCTCCCAGCAATCTGATGTTAGCACGAAATCAGACCCATAAGAACATAGGAAGAGCCCTGCTGGATCAAGCCAAAGGTCCATCCAATCCAGCTTCCTTTATTTCACAAGGCCCACCAGATGCCTCGGAGCACACCAGAGAAGGCCATAGAATTTGTGTAAAAATTGGAACTTTCCAAAATCCACTGGCAACTCTAATGGAAAGAGGAAGAGAAGCATACACACACACACACACACACACACACACACACAGAGAGAGAGAGAGAGAGAGAGAGAGAGAGAGAGAGAGAGAGAGAGAGGACTGAGATTGGATTACAGGTTCTTTGGGTTGCATCCTACAGTACTGTTTCCACGAGGGGGGAAATGCACTTTTGCAGGAGCCTCAATGCTCTGGGTAAGTGGCTCCTCCCCCATCTTCAGAGCCATTCCAGGTGGCTAGATTACAGTGGAGGAGATGCCTCTGTGTTTCTCTTGCCACCTGGAATGGCTCTGATGGCAAGGGGGAGGGGCTGCGTACATGGCACATTGAGGCACCTGCAAAACCTAATACATTTCTACCTCCACGAAATGCTATTGACATCCTAAGCCATAGGTCTATGCATTTGCAAAATATGCAAAACCTTGGAACCTCACACAAAAGTGTCCCATTTACGTTAAATTTAATTGATCCCAAATCTAATGTGCCCCAGAACAAGAAGGGGGGGGCAATGTGTCCATTTTTGAACCTTCTCCCCTAACTTAACAGCAACAGCAGAGGAAGGAACAGTGGTGCTCGCAAGCACCAGCATGCTAATGTGCCTGGCCCATAGAATGGCGGAGCAACATTTGCACCATCAGCCTGGGACTTACAGTGGCGGATTTCAAGAGGCCCAGATAGGATTGGGCTGTATTTTTCCTGGGTACATTTTATTGCATGGCCACATATGATCCAAGGGCATAAACATTTCAGTGTTATGAAATTAGCCATCCTTACAAAAGAGGAAAAACAGACCATGAATGCCAAGTGCATTCTCAGTGAGATATTTTTTGTGGTGTATGTGTGTGTGTGTGTGTGCGCACACACGTGTGCGTGTCCTGATTCAACCTAAACTACTGTTTGAAAAAACTGAACAAATGCAGACACGCAACAAGTCATGAAGATGGAGAACAAGGGCAGTCACAAAGCCACACACAGCTACATCCACACACTGTTACGTATGTTTCATACTTGAGTTTGCAATCTCAGGAGTCCCCTGAAATTCTGCACTTGCTGTTTCCTGGGAGGTCAAGCTTTGCTTGAGATAAGCTATTTTTTATTAACTCCACTAAGCCCGATAGTATCAAATTACTTTTTTTATTTGTGCGCCAGCAATAGGAAGAAAGGGAGAGTCAATAATGGGTGATTCAGAGGGCGTTAAGAACTCGCGAAGGCCGGACATTTTTGAGTTGGACAAAAATTGACGAAATCTCAGCATTATGACTTGAGCAACACCTTTGTAGAGACATCCGCTCAGTCCACCTGCCTTTGATGAAGTTTTTGTCCATTTCCTTTTTCCTTCCTTCTGAGCAAGCTGACTCCAGTCCCGCCACAAGGGAATGCTTGGAATGTGATTTCCCTCTCTGTAGTCAGTCTCACAAAGGCGATATTGCGAGGAGGCTGTCTTAGATGGCACATTGGCGCCAGTAGCATCCCACAGCCACCCACAGTGCAGGCAGCTGTCTTGCTAGGGCACCAGTGCTTCTCTTATAGCCCAATCCTAAGCCCCAGCTGCAGAGACGAACGAGGCTCCGAGCGCGCCTGGGGCAGGGTGCCATCACCGTGCCCAGCCACACCTTCCTGCGCCCAGAAGAGCTCCATTTTGGAGCGAAACGGAAGTGAGGGAGGGTGGGCGGGCCAAAAAGCTTGCGGGTTTTTCCACGCTGTGGCGCCTCTCCACTGCCGGCGCCCATTGCTCATGCCACCCTCCGCTACACCCTAGAAACACCTCTGCCCAGCTGCACCCAGCAGTGCCAAAATGGCTGCTCCTGTATCCAATGGGGCTAGGTCAGTTGGCACAGCTTCTCAGAGTAAGGGAATGATTGTTCCAGTGATGTCATGTAGGGGGTACGCGGGGGTACACGAGTACCCATTCCTAGGATTACAGCTGGCCCCGCCCATTCGCCCGCCCACTCGACAACTCCGTCGGCGCTCCACTCCATCCCCTGCAACGTTTGAATTTCCTGCATGTTTGAGTTGCCTGGCAGCAAGCGGAGCGGAGCAAAGCGGAGCGAGGGAGACCGGCGGCAGCAGCAGCGTGAGCAGGTAGGCTGCCTGGGACTCCCTCTCTCAAGGAGGCGCGGCGGTTCCTGGGGGGGGGGATTTTGGAATTTTTCTCCAAAAGATTTTGGAATTGCTGAAATGAGCTGGTGGCTTTTTTAAACTTGCCTTGCCTTCCCAAGCCAGGCCAGGCCTTGCCTTGCCTTGCCTTGCCACTGAAAAATGAGCTGCTCAGGGGTTGCTCTCGAATACTTTTGGAACTGTTGGGTCACTTTAACATGATGCCAGGCCTCCTTAACCTGTTCTGGGGGTGCTGTGGAATACTGTTGCAACTGTTGGGTCAGTTTAAAATCGTCTGAGGCCTCAAAAAGGGCTTTTTTCATGTCCCTTCCTGCCACGACATCACTTCCGGCTTATGACGTCACTTCTGGTGGGCGGGTCCCGACACGTGCCAATCAAAAGTGAGTACCTGTTCTTAAATCATTTAGATGACACCACTGGATTGTTCCCTTACTCCGTGTAAAGCCCCGGCAGCCCCAATGGATCTATTAAGTGGGCGCAGAGCTGAGAACATAACATAAGAACATAAGAAGAGCCCTGCTGTATCAGGCCAAAGGCCCATCTAGTCCAGCTTCCTGTATTTCACAGCGGCCCACCAGGTGCCCCAAGGAGGCATGAAACAACAAGATCCTGTTGCATCCTGTTGCCACTCCCTTGCACCCGGTACCAGTAGCCCACCACCAATGTAAGGAGGTTGCACAATCCATCACTGCCTATAGCCCACGATGGACCTTTCCTCCAGAAATCTGTCCAATCCCCTCTTAAAGGCATCAAGACCAGATGCCATCACCACCTCCTGTGGCAAGGAGTTCCACAGATTAACTACCCGCTGGGTAAAAAAGTACTTCCTTTTATCTGTTTTA
Organism: Lerista edwardsae; assembly: GCA_029204185.1. NCBI lineage: Eukaryota > Metazoa > Chordata > Lepidosauria > Squamata > Scincidae > Lerista > Lerista edwardsae. Next base: position 134,503 of record JAJKFI010000077.1, read on the forward strand.
ACTCTCCCAACCCTCAGTTTTAGCGGATGCCCCCTGGTTCTGGTGTTTTGAGAGAGGGAAAAGAACATCCCTCTATCGACTTTATCCCTTCCATGCATAATTTTGTATGTCTCAATCATGTCCCCCCTCAGGCGCCTTTTTTCTAGACTGAAGAGCCCCAAATGCTGCAGTCTTTCTTCATAAGGGAGGTGCCCCAGCCCCGTAATCATTTTAGTTGCTCTCTTCTGCACCTTTTCCAACTCCACTATGTCCTTTTTGAGATGCGGCGACCAGAACTGGACACAGTATTCCAGGTGTGGCCTTACCATCGATTTGTACAATGGCATGATAATATTGGCTGTTTTATTCTAAACCCCTTTTTTAATTACCCCAAGCATGGAATTGGCCTTCTTAATTGCTGACGCACACTGGGAGCTGAGGAGGCTCGTGGAGGGCTCTGAGGCTCTGGAGGGGGCATTGGGTTCGGCAGCAGAGTCTCATGGATCCAATCGTCCCTTTGGGACACCCTCCACCCAGTTCCTCCCCCTCCCTTCCCTCCCACCCTCTCCATGGCCCAGGAAGCCGTTCTGCCAGCTGATGGAGAAACCGACCTCTGGCTGCTCCCACTGCATGACTTTTTGGGGCTGAGGCCCAGAAACTGGTGCTGGGCCTCAGCAATGGTGCTGTGCTGGTGGTGTCAGTGGTAAAGTGCCTTATGGCGTTTTTACAACACACAGCCTTAAGCTGGTCTCTTTAGGATTGAGCCCTTGCAGAGCATCTGGGAGGTAGTGGCAACGTATACAGGTTGAGCATCCCTAATCCAGTATTCTCAAATCTAAAATATTCCGAAAACTGCCATTTTTTTTTGACCACCTACATGATGCCACAAGTGGAAAATTCTTACCCGACCTCTGACAGGTTGCACAAAATTATTTCAAATATTGTATAAAATTATCTTCAGGCTATGTGTATAAAGTGTATTTGAAGCATACATGCATTTTATGTGAAACATAAATGAACCCTCCAAATTGACCTTTTATGGAGAATTGGGTCTAGTTTTCATACTTGTACACTCTCTGTGTTTCTGTTAAATGTTCAATGTTGTTGTTATGTTAATATGTTTTCACTTAGCGCACAATCCTAACCTGCAGTTAGGCCAGCACAGTTAGGTCATCAAAGTTTGGCTGGCACAAGAGACATCATAAAACGTTTTTGGACCACTCTTGGAGACAGGGAGGATGGCACACATCTGTGTGCTGGCCTCTCTGACTCGGATAATGTCCAAACATACTTTATGCTGCCAATTGTGCCAGCCAATCTTTGGTGGTCTAACTCCAGGTTAGGATTGTGCTCTTATTGTGGTTACATTGTATTTTGTTCGTTCTCTGTAAGCCGCCTTGGGCATTTGCTTTGGCATGGGAAAGGCGGGGTATAAATTCTTTAAACAAATAAATAAATTTTGAGTTTAGACTTGGGCCCCCTGCCCAAGATATCTCATTAGGTATATGCAAGTATTCCAAAATAGGAAACATCCAATATCCAAAACACTTCTGGGCCAAAGCGCTTTGTATAAGGGATGCCCAATTTGTTGTGGGTATTTTTGTTTCCCTTAGGAAAGTAGAACTTCAAGGTGCACTTTTGTCTGGAGGGAAGGTTGCAATTGTGAAGTGGAGGAATGTCATCTAAATAATGTATTGTGTCATTCCCATAGGGAAAGAACAATTTGTGTAAATGGAATTAGGCTGCCCTGGCGATCGCAATACTCTTTGGTTGACTCATGCCTTCGTCCAGGAAATATCTTTAAACATGTTGCATCACAGTTTATCGGTCTTTCACGCAACCTCAAAGGATCTCAGTGAGATGTCCTACTCATTGCTGACTTTGATGTCTTCCCACAAATCTGTCTTTCTATTTAGATTTTTTTTTTCCCAAATGAATGTTGGCCTCACTCTTCTAACCGAGGGGGAAACCAGCTAGTTAGTTGTCATTAAACATCTGCTCTTAACCTCTCCCTGTGAGGAATCCACTCATAAGTATCTCAGTGTGGTTTTTACCCAATAGGTTGTATCTCTTTTCCTCTCTACTCCTCTACTTCAAGCAGGAAAAAAAAAAAAACAGTCTGAATTCTGTTTAAGTACAGTGTTACTGGAACATGATTGCTGCATCAGTTGCGAGCATTCCCAAGGGGAGGCAAAACCCCAAAGCAGCCATTAATCTTCAGATAAATTCTTCCTTAGTGGAGATCAATTGGAGGCACCTTTGCTTTTGGAGGCACACTAATTTCTTCCTGGAATCTGGAGACAGGCGACTAAAAGCTATCCCTGTGCAATTTTTTTTAGAGACAATGGCTTGTCTGATGCTACTCAAGGACACATCGAGATAGAAATTTCCTCTACTGCTGCTGTGATGCTCAAACCAGAAACGTAGTCTTATCACAACTTCCCTTGTAATATTCTATTTATATTCTGCTTTTTCAACTTACTCAGATAGTTCTGGTCTCCAAGGGGTGCAGGGAGCCCACCTCTGCACAGCTCCCCAAGCCTCCACAAAGCTTGGAGAAGTGGGTTTGGCTCACTATTTTTAGCTTTGTGGAGGCTTGGGGAGCTCCACAGAGGCATCTGCAGGAGATGGACATCCCACAGCCCTCAAAAGTCAGCATTGACTGCTGTACATTGAAAAACCCCTCAGCCTAGAAAAAAGATGTCTGAGGGGGGACATGATTGAGACATACAAAATTATGCATGGAAGGGATAGAGTCAATAGAGGGATGTTCTTTTCCCTCTCTCAAAACATCAGAACCAGGGGGCATCCACTAAAATTGAGGGTTGGGAGAGTTAAAACAGATAAAAGGAAGTACTTTTTTACCCAGTGGGTAGTTAATCTGTGGAACTCTTTACCACAGGAGGTGGTGATGGGATCTGGTGTAGATGCCTTTAAGAGGGGATTGGACGGATTTCTGGAAGAAACGTCCATCGTGGGCTATAGGCCGTGATGGATTGTGCAACCTCCTTACATTGGTGGTGGGCTACTTCAGAGTACCGGGTGCAAGGGAGTGGCCACAGGATGCAAGCATCTTGTTGTCTCGTGCCTCCCTGGGGCACCTGGTGGGCCGCTGTGAGATACAGGAAGCTGGACTAGATGGGCCTTTAGCCTGATCCAGCAGGGCTCTTCTTATGTTCTTATGTCCCCGGCAGTGGCATGATCCTGGGGATTGCATCTCTGCCTTCCCCCTTCTTAAGGGAGCAGGGACAAGAGCTTCCCTGGCTGATGGGTGCGACCCACCGGTCTGGGAAGCACTGTTGGTGAAATTTCATCTTGGCAAAAACTTCCGTATTCATTTCAGACCATCACTTTAGCTGAAATCTAATGACAGCAACCTTGGGAGGTGAGGAAACGCCTGGAACAGCCTTTGCTAGTCTTATTGGAACTCTCACATTTTTTTTCCCTATTTCTCCAAAATAGGAGTTTTGCCCAAGAAAATAACTCTCCAATGTGATTTGAATTTTGCCTTAAGTGAAGTGTTGGTGGGACTGTTGGTGGCTGGACATGTATAAAGGCAAAAGTGGACACACACACACATGCAGCATAAGCCTATTCATGTCAACTCAGAAGTCGTCAATGGGGCTTAATCCCAGGTATGTGTGGATAGGATTGCAGTCTTACAGTTGTTTTGATCAAATTGGGCACACCTAATTTATTTTGACTGAAATTCATTGACAACTACTTTCTGAGAGAAGCAGCTTCTGTTCTCTCATGGCCAAATCCACACTTTCCCCACCCCCACCAAAGAATCCCTCATGGCTACTTAAAATTTCAATAAAAAGGTTTACAAAGCAATTTGCAAAGCGAAAGGAATGAGAGATGGTTCTGTGCCCAGAGGGCCCAGAAGTGAAAGGAAGACACACCACTAAGGACCAGGGAAGGAATGCTGTGCATGCTGAGTCGAACCTGGAGAGAAGCGGTCTTGCTGTTCAATATAGGAGAGTCATCACGTAAAAAGGTCTCTCTTTGCCTAGTCAGCAGAGGAAACATAGTTTATAGTCTGGTAATGAAAAATGGTTTTATGTGCAAGAAAATTGTGTTTTTTATTTGCATAAGATGTTTATATTCAAGCCTTTTCCACAAAGGATCAAACAGCCCCATCCTAACTTGAGCTGGAACAGGAAAGCCAACTGGCCTGTGTTGTATCCAACAAAGGTTAAGTGCAGGCTGGAGCGCAACTCAGGGTAAGGAGAGTTTTTTACCCCTTACTCTGTGTTGCTCACCAGCTGCCTCTATGGGGCTACTCGGATGTGTGCCAGTGATTTTGGTAGCGCAAATCTGAGAAGCCCACATGAGACTGCTGGGGCCAGGGACGGATGTTAGAATTCAGCCTAAGTTGCTGCAGCAGGTCCAACCCCCTCCCAGGCCCAATTCACCTTGCAGATTGCCTTCCCTCCACCCCAAAACACCCCCTCCCTGCCTCTGATCTGCTCTCCCACCCTCCCTCTATAATCATGCCAGACTGCCTTGGCCAGCCCAAACTCACTGTAATGGAATTGCGGAAGAACACCCCAAGGAGATAGGATATGGTGTCAGCTGTGGCCCTGTGTTTGACAAACTTGAGTTAAAACCCTTGCTTTCAGTGGGTGTGATCCATAGCTGCAACCTAGTAGAACTAATGAGGACCTTGGGCATGAAGGTCCTTTTTTGAGCTTTTTCTGATTGCCAGGCAGGGTGGTAGTAGTAGGAGTAGAGAGGCTGAAGAAAGAAGAGTGTGACCAACCGACTGACCGACCGACCAGAGGCCGGCTGAAACAGATATTTCTGGAGACGAGTGTGTGGCTGCTGCACCTCAGGAGCTTCTGAGAACTAAGGAGTTGCTGCTTTGGCTGAAGGAACTACTGACTGGAGCAGGGGAAAGAGGACCTCTGCAGCTTGAGCAGGCAAGCTAAGTGCTGATTGCTTTGAAGTGGGGGGGGGCTTCAGCGGTGCAGTGCACAGAACTAGAGCTATTTTTGGTGGAGAAAGGGAGGCTAATTAATCTAAAGTAAGCATAGAATTTTATAAAGGGAATTTGATGGGGCAAATTGGTACCAGCAGTTTGAGCACATCCCCATCAACAATTATCTTGCAGATCCAAGAGCAAAGCAGTATCTTCAAGCAGACTTGGTAATCGATAATACCGATGTGCGACTGGCTCAACTAAAGATTGATGGAACTATAAAGGGCAGAAGATTGGACTTACTTCATTCAGAATATGTGGGAAGTTAAGGTAAGTAGTGGAACTCCCTTAGGGCTCGGGGGTTGCCGGCAGCATACAGCAGGCAGCAGCAGCACACACAGCAGCAGTTGCCGTACCACTCCGGTCAGTCCTGGCAACGAAACAATGTGCTGGCACGGCTTCCAGGAAAATAAATCGTGTAGGCAGGGTAGGAAGCAAACTCAAGGACACAGTTCAGCAAGACTTTTCTCACCACGGTGTATTTACAAAACGGTGAAGAGACGATACAGCAACAAAAGACAGCATAGGTCCCACGCAGGGGAACCAACAATAAATTGACTGTACAGATAAATTCTCCAAACGGACAGAGTGCTTCGCAGCACTCCTACTTGTACCCACACTGGTCTGGAGGTACGTGCGCTACATTTATACATGGCTTGGCCTATCAATGCCTGTTGCTGGGCGAGCTTTGGCCAATCTGCTACACCCTTTTTGCACTCGGCTCTAGAGTCATCAATTACCTCTCACCTGCTGAGTGACTCAGCACTTTGACTCGGCAGGCGTGGTGCTTCTTTGCTATGGCCAAACTTTTACTGAGGCCTAGCTTCTTTTGCCTGGTTGTGGGCATCCTCCAGCAACTCATTCTCAATGGTTTGAGGGCACAAACCTTGACAGAATATGGCTCAAGTCATATAGACGATGGTCAACACCTGAGCAGCTTCTTTAAGGGAGCCTCCAGTGACTGTGAAGACATATATGAGTAGAGACACCAATACCTATCCTAAACCAATGATCATAAACAAAGAAGCGAGTCATGGGGTTTTGCCTGTGATTGGTGCAAAGGTCACAGCCACAGTTGAACCAGCGTCTGGAGCTGCTGTAGTGCTGGAACTTCTTGATAATGGTGCTGATGCTGATTTTCCTTAAGCATGATGGAATCTACTCAAGGTATTCACTTCCTTCAAAGAAAATGGTAAATACAACTTGAAAGTGCCTGTGCAAGAGAATGAGGAGATGGTGAGACGTGCTCAAGACAGAGCCAGGGTTTATATGTACCACGGTACAATAGATGAAGATGGGGACGTGCACACGAACCCACTGAGACCTGAATTAAACAAGCCTGAACTCCAACCAAATCTGGGCAATTTCAGCAGGGTTCCATCATGAGGTTCTTTTGAATAGGAAATGCTCCACCAAAAATCCTCCAGAAAATGTTCCACCATGAAAAATCACTGACCTTGAGGTAGAGTTAATTGGTGTTGCCAATGAATTTCTCTTGTCATGGACAGCTCCTGGGAAGATTATCGGCTGGCGGGCCAGGACCACGTATTGGGTAGCGATGGCGGGGACAGACTCCCTGTTTGTTAGATAAAAGTAGAGAATAAAATTCCCACAGCTTGAAAGGAACAAAACAACAGATGACAAACAAAGGGAACCATGGTGACATCGAAGTGTGGAGCGTAATGGAACTGCAGAAGACTACCCTAAGGAGATAGGGTGTGGTGTCAGCAGTGGCCCCCTGTTTGACAAGTCAGGGAAGTAGAGGGTTAATACCAGAGCCTTAGCTCTCAGTTGGTGTGGTTCACAGCTGAAACCTAGTAGAAGTAATAAGGACCTGGGGAATAAAGATGAAAGATTGTCAGGCAGGGTCTCAGTAGCAGAGAGGTTGGAGAGTGGAAGGAAAGATGTTGGGGAGAGGAGAGTGTGACTTAGGGCGCAATCCTAATTTGTGCTGGAACAGCAAGGCTGGCGGGCCTGCACTGTATCCAGTGCAAGTTAGGAGACTGCTGAGGCTTCCCTGGGGCAAGGGAAAGTTCATGCCCTTGCCCCGGGGTAGGCGCCAGCTGCCCCAATGGGCTTGCTTGGATCTGTGCCTGCTGTTCAGCAGCTCCAAGCAAACCACGTGGCCCGAATCGGGGCTACATAGCCTGGGGGTGGAGGCTTGGATGCGGCCTAATGGCCGCATCCCAGCTCCATCCCCCTCCGTAGGCTGGCACGCCTCCCAGCCCGCCCACCCCACCCAATTTCTCTCTCTCTCCCACCCTCCCCCCACCCAGAACAGCTCTTGCACCAGCCAAACTCGGCTGGCGCAGGAGCAGTGCAGAGCAGTTGTCAGCCCGATGGCATCAGTGACAATGCGAGGGTGCCAGTCGGCATCAGCACTCCGGACGTTCAGCCAACGCTAGCAGCTAGCATCGGCCACACATCGGGCATAGGATTGCACCCTGACTGGCTGGATGACAGGAGGCCACTGGAGACTGCTGGAACAGAGATTGCTGGATACTGCTAGAGACTAGTGTGTGGCTGCTCTGCCCAAGGAACTGCTAAGAACTGAGGAGTCGCTGCTGTGGCTGAAGGAACTACTGGCTGGAGCAGGGGAAGGAGGACCTCTGCAGCTTGAGCAGGTGAGCTAAACTGTTGGTTGTCTTCACATGGGTGGTGGGATGCAGCGGTGCATTGCACGGAACTGGGTGAAGAACTATTTTTGGTGAAGGAAGGGCGACTAATTAGTCTAAATTGGGCATACGATTTTACAGAGAGAATTTGACAGGACTCTCACCTGGACCTAGTTGGGATTCAGTGCAGGGAAGCTGGCGCGTGTCTTTGCGCCAGGCAAAGCAGTCTTCAGGATTGCACTCTAAGAGAGTGCACTCTAAGCATTGTTAACATTGGTACAACAATAAAACAAAAATCTTGAAACCACACACATGAAGCAACTCGAATGCAATCTCAAATCATTCTTAATCAGCATTCAAAAGTTTCCACCAGCTTCCTAAAAGTCATCAAAGTGTGGTCTTGTTATTACTTTACCTCCCCCCCCCCTGCTTTTTTGGCCTCAAGGATGATTAAATTTATAATAAAACCTTCAGATTCTGGTATGTCTATTATGGACTTACGGGATGAGTGCGCTGTAGATTAATTGCTTGCATCTGACTTGATGGCTTTGTGCTTTAAATTGAAATATTCCCAGTTATATTCATGTTATCTGTAGCATTATCGTAATTCTGGTTGGAACCGTGAAACGTTCTTTGAAAATTCAGAAATAACGGTTTAAATGAATTGATTTCAGAGTTGCTTCTAGAACAATGTCTGAAACTGCAGCCTGGTGATGTGCCAGTAAACAGCAATCTACTGTGTGTGTGTTTGCCATGCTCAGGTTCTGCATGTCACCCTGAGTCACTGTCTAACAGACATCAGCAGGAGGGCTGTTTGACTCATCAATGGCCACAGGCTCTTCTTCTGCCCACAATGTCTTAAAGAATCCACTTCTCCTGTCCTCAGCTAGGGCCACCCTAAGCATTAGCCCTGTCTAGTCCTGTCCTGCTTGCTTTTCGCAGTGTAAATTGTGTGTGTGATCTGGATCAGGATCACACAGGGCAGTAGTTTTCAAACTTTTTAATACCAGGGCCCACTTTTTAGAATGACAATCTGTCTGAGACTCACTGGAAATGATGTAATGGCTGGAAGTGCCATCGTTGTGATTCCAGAGCCTGCTGCTTTCCTGAGAATGCCGCAATAAATTGGGTTATCTTGGGCAGCGCAATCCTGCCCTTGACATAGTGTCGACGCAATGTTGTTGCGTCGATGCTATGTCATTAGTGCTGATGTGGGGTTGCAGAGCGGCACCCCCACATCGGTGCTAATGCTCTCAGGCCGACGCTACAACTTGGACTGAGAGCGCCGACAGAGAGCCTCCCTCGTGTCAGCCGAACATGGCTGGCGCAAGGGAGGATCTGGGAAGGACGAGGGCAGGGAATGGGCAGTTCTGGGCAGGGGGTGGGCAAACAGGCAGGCATGTCGGCCTGGGGAGGAGGCAGGGCCAGGATGCAGCTATTAGGCTGCATTCTAGGCCTAATCGGGAGGCCGCGTGGTACTGATTCGGGCAGCACGACTTCCTCGGTTCTGCACCTGCTAAATAGTAGGTGCAGATCCGAGGAAGCCCGTGGGGCGGCCGGAGCCTCCCCTGGGGCAAGGGGATGAATGTGCCCTTGCCCCGGAGAGGCTCCCCAGAGCACCAAAGATGCATTGGATTTGGCGCTGGCCTGCCGGCCTTGCCAATCCAGCGCACTTTAGGATTGTGCTCTTAGTCATGTTCAAATAGCAATGTGAATCACAAAAAAAAGCCTATTTACAACCTTGACACAAGCAAAGCCACCACACAGCCCTCCTCCTTTCCAGCATCTCATTTTTTCAATATGGCTGATCTAGGTGCTTTGTAACCCACCTGAAATTGGCTTGCAACCCACTGGTGGGTCCTGATCCACAGTTTGGGAACCACTGCAATAGGGCAATAAAGCTGTTGTCAGCCGTAATGAAAGTTAAGTTTGCTTATGTGAATAGCATGTCTGGAGGAAATTTTGAACGAGAATCAGAACATGGTGTCATGAATAGCTGAGGGCTATTGGCAACCACCTGCTGATCTCCCACTCTTCACTCGGGTTGGACACACAGCTGAATGGGACCCAGTTTGGTAGTTTTGGTCTGCTTCCACCAGCCCAGGCGATCCAGTTCCCAAAGCGGTTTGTTTCCTGGACAAAACCCCTCCTTTAGAATGGTATTCAGGGTTTTCCTGTGCCCTCTCTCAGTAGTGCCCACAGAACAGGGGGGCTGAGCAATCCACTGATTTCCAGAATATGGCAGCAGTTTTAAGCAAAATAAAAAGGTTTTTTTTTTTCCTCCAATAAATGAGGAAAAACAAAATGAGCAAACTGGGTTACTCAAGCAACTGTCACTAGGCCTATTGAATACTAGGCCGAGACCCTGGATGACAGCTTGGCCTAGCCTGGGCTGAGGTAACCCAGAACTTTCACACGGCAGCAGCAGGAGGCCAAAGCAAAACAACTATCAGCGAACGAGCTCTACCTATACCAGGTCCCTCTCTGCATGCCGGGGGGGGGGGGGCTCTCCCCAGTGGCTTTCCATTCTGTTCCCCAGAGAGAGAGAGAGAGAGAGAGAGAGAGAGAGAGAGAGAGAGGACTCTCCCCTGTCTGGTTCAGTCAGGAGTCACAGGAAAGAGAGCAAAGGAGAGGCCCTGCTGGTCTAATCCTTCTAGCTGGAACTGTCACCATCCCCCGATCTCTGATTGGCCTTTTCCTTGGGACTCTGAAGCACCTCAGAATTGGAGGGAAAATCCTGCCCAGTATATTAAAACTGTTTCATCACAAATGGGTAGGGGTGGGTTTTCTTTCTTTCTCGTTAAATACCACATCAAAACACCGCCTTTTGGGGTTTATTTGCATAAAAACACAAAACCGCATTTCGGTGTTTTAAGATATTTTTCAGAAACTAAAATAGACTCCTTTTCCAATTAGAAATAATACTGTGGCTGCATTTGCTGACACTGCATCATCTCTATCACCCACCGAGTACACTTGTAAAGCATTTAAAATGAATAAAAAATGAGAACTGTTGGAAAACATGTCGCCCACAAATCCACACATCTATACATGGTGGACAGGGCAGGTTAGGGCTTGCTGCTGGTATCTCTGTCAATTACATGCACAAAGTTTCCAAAATATAATATCAAATATTATAATAAATGTCAGGGTGCTGTGTTTTAAGGTGCTGTGTCCTCTGGACACAAAATATTGAACATTCATTCTATATACCAATGTTTCCCAAACTGTGGGTCAGGACACAGTAGGTATAGTAGGTTGTGAGTCAATTTCAGGTGGTCGTGAAGCACTTTGAGCAGCCATATTGAAAAGATGGGACGGCTTTGGTTGGCGTGAGAGAGGCTCATCACGGGCGCAGGAGGGCCAGTTGCAGCATCAGTGCAACGGGGTTTAGGATTGCGCTTCCCGGGTGAGGTTAAAGCTCCAACAAATACTTAACTGTAAAACATAGATAAGAACTTGGTGTGTTTATCACTCTAGGTTTGAGTTCTTGAAAAGGCTATATGCTGAGAGAGCAGAGACATCGCACCCATAGTGTGCAGTGTAGCGGCTGCCATGGGCACCAACGAGGGAGCTGGGCGCACGGTGGAGGAAAGTGACGCGGAGCTGGACCCTCTTGCCTGCCCTTGCCTCAGTTACTCTCCAAAATGGAGCAATTCTGGAAGCAGGGGGTGTGGTGACGCCGCGTGGAGGGTGCTGGGATGCCTTTTGTCACCTCCCCATCCCAGATGCAATCAGAGCCTGTTCTGGCTCTGCAGCTCAGCAAAGCAAGTCCATCTCTCTGGAAGTTCAGTTAAGATCACTTAACTGTCACTGTGAACTGTCGTTGTTGATTGACAGGTAGTAACTGCTGCATCGTGGAACACTCCTGCCCACAAGAATATTGTGTCATTCTCTACAGCTCTGTGGGCGCAATCCTAAAATGAGTTAGGCCGGCATAAGCTAAGCCAGCAAAGTTTGGCCGGCACAAGGGCCACATAAAGTATGTTTAGACCACTCTAGGAGTCAGAGAGGCCAGCACACAGACGTGAGCCATCCCTCCCTGACTCTGAGAGTAGTCCAAACATGCTTTTATGGTAGCCCTTGTGCTAGCCAAACTTTGCTGACTTAGTTTATGCCGGCCTAACTCCAGTTTAGGATTGTGCTCTAAATCTGATGTTGCCCTTACTTCTAACACTGTGAACATCCCACAGTGCCCCTGTGGGTTTACCTCAGTGCCTTCATGCACTTTCGTTTGGCAACCACTGCTATGGAAGATTGTCCCTTAACCACCAACTCATGGGCTCTTATAGGTCCTGCTCAGTAGCATTCCTCTCATGAAAGAAAGGAAACAGAGTAGGTCCATTTACATAATTTCATAAATGCTGTGATAATTATGTACAGCACTCAAAAAAAATGCTTTTGTCTTTGTCTAAAGGATACCATAATGGCTCGAGAAACAAGGACACTTTACATAAAGCAGGTGCTTTATTTCCGCTTTGCTAATGAGGAACAAGCCAAGGGTTCAGAGTTGGACTGATTTGATTCCATTATTGGTTGGTGGAGAAAGGGTATGTCCTTGAACTGAAACAAACAGTCCATCTTTTGAGCAAAAGACAAACATAGGAAAATTGCAACCCCTTTAAACTACTGAAAATAATTATGAAAATTGAAGGCGCAGAAATGTTATTTTGCAGCGCCGAGAAAGCAGCAAAGGTTGAATAACGGGGTGCATGGAGGTTTTAATATTGGCAACGCAGCGTGATTCCTTGATGTGATTCAGAAAGGAAGTGGATAACCTGTGATTTACTGGAGTCTCTCAGGTTAGTGGTTCTGCTGGGGGTTTCCCAGAACACCACCTAAGTCCATTTGTATGCTGGCTGGAAAACATTTCCAACATCCTCTTGCTCTGCTGTGAGATTTAGATATATATTTTAGTCTTTGGTTTTTGAAATAATGCCCATTTGGGACTCTGTGAGAGGTGCATTGAACTTAAGACGGCACTGCATGACTGACACAAATGTGGGGAAGAAAATATCTGCTGTTATTCAAGGCATGTCCTCAAAAAGGACATAGTGGAACTAGAGAAAGTGCAGAAGAGAGCAACCAAAATTATTACTGGGCTGGGGCACCTCCCTTATGAGAAAAGGATACAGCGTTTGGGGCTTTTCAGTCTACCAAATTCAAACTCGTTTCTTAGGGTTAATCTGCCTTCATAGGTCCATACAGACCTGCGCCAGCAATGTCGTTGGTGCAGGTCCATATAGATCCATCGAGCCAGGAGGGGCTTATGCAGCATGTAATTAGTCTGTGGAACTCCTTGCCACAAGATGTGGTGGTGGCATCTGGCCTGGATACCTTTTAAACGGGATTGGACACATTTATGGAGGAAAAGTCTATCACAGGTTACAAGCTATGACGGCTATGTCCAGTCTGAGATTAGCTAGTCACTCATCATGAGGGCTGGGTAGGAATTTTTTTCTCTCATCCGAATTGGCCATGGGTGGAAGTTTTTTTGCCTACCCCAGACTGGGGAGAGAGGGACAGGTGTTCAGTAGGTTTCATGATTTACACTTGTGTTTAATAAAGTTAAACCCCACCCCCAGTCTGGTGTCTTCCTTGGAGGTGGTACACTGAGGTAATAGACTACCTCAGAAAGCTAGGTGCATGGGAGTGACAACAGGATACAGGCATCTTGTCTTGTGTGCTCCCTGAGGCATCTGGTGGGCCACTGTGAGATACAGGAAGTTGGACTAGATGGGACTTTGGCCTAATCCAGTGCGGTTCTTCTTCTGTTCTTAAGGCCCAGACTAAGTTGCAAGTTATTATAGCTTCCTCCCCACAGACAGGATAGCAAATTCTGTTTTATTTAACTCATATTTAACTCATATTTTTCCTTAAAATTAACCTCAGAATGCCAGTTTTTTCACTCCCAGACTGAGGAGAGAGGGACAGGCGTTCAGTAGGTTTCATGATTTACACTTGTGTTTAATAAAGTTAAACCCCAACCTCAGTCTGGTGTCTTCCTTGGAAGTGGTACATTGAGGTAATAGACTACCTCAGAATGCCAGATGCAGGGGAGTGGCAACAGGATGCAGGCATCTCGTTGTCTTGTGTGCTCCTTGAGGCATCTGGTGAGCCACTGTGAGATACAGGAAGGTGGACTAGATGGGCCCTTGGCCTGATCCAACAAGGCTTTTCTTATGTTCTTACCCCAGGGCAAGGAAACAAATGTTCCCTTGCCTTGAGGGAGCTTCCAAAGCCCAACAATATTTCTGCCATGGAATGCAATGGGTAGCATGTTGGCACCACTGCAGGGAGTCACAGTGGATTGGGCTGCCTGATGCGGATAAACCAAATACTTTAGAATTGAAGTGGAAGAATTTTGATTCAGACAGGAGGTTGGCTCCACTTGGCAAATATCTAGATCTATCCAACCTGTTCCATTGAAAGATCTACTAAAAGTTATTTAAACTTCAATCAAACTTTCTGTGGGCTCTCATTTTATGTTTTTAATCTGCTCTTTATACTTAAGTTGCTGGTTTTAAGGACCTGTACTGTGATTGAATAACTTGTACTACAATTGATGGTGCTTTATAAGGAGATCTTGTTTTAATTCTTGTTTGTGAATCACTTTGTAGGTTTTTGTGGTGAAAAAGTTTGATTTAGTCCTACATCGAAACAAACAAAAAAACAGGCAACCTATTGATATGTTTTGCTCGAAAGGAAGGATGAAATCTAAGACCAAGGTATGTCTCTACAGTATGCTCCAAGGAAAGGCTGAGTTCATTGAGCCAAACATGTTTAAGGGAGTCTCCAAGCTTTAAGCGCAAGGCTGCCTTTCTTTATATTAAAGGTGCCTTCCAAGTTTTCCGACATATGAGAATGAATTCCCAGTTTGTTCCATGCAGTTTTTAATTTTTATTGTTCTTTTGCTCAGGGAATTCAGTGGTTAAACCAAGATTTTCTCATATCGATTTATCATGGCTGTGTGTTAATGCATTAAATCCCACAGTCATGGAGTGTGATTTCACAGTAGGCAATACGTTGATTTTAACTAATACTATGCTGAATTTTTTTTGTGAGTTTTCATTTTCAAAGTTGCCATTTCAGGGAGTAGGGAAGGACTTTGAAAAAAATCCTACCTCCCATTCTTTCATAACAAGGCTAGGGGAAAGAGTGGCTAACCTTGTCAGGAATGCCAGCAGCAGATTGCTTCAGAACAATGAACGCAGATCGCTTCAGGATGGCTGTGGTAGCTTCAAAATGACCATTTCAAAATTGCTGTGGATAGCTTCCAAATGGCAAGGATAGGCTTCAGAGTGACACAACTTCAGGATGGTCACTGCAGATAGCTTCAGGATGGCTGTGGATGCTTATATATGGCCACAGACACTTCAAAATGGCCACAGATAGCTTTAGAATGGCAAGTGTAGGCTTCAAAATGGCCACTGTAAATAGCTTCAGGATGGCCACAGATAGCTTCAGAATGGCCATGGATAGCCAAGAACAGACAGCAGATGGTGCAACAATGGCATAGATTATTATTATTATTATTATTATTATTATTATTATTATTAATTTTTTAAAAGCATTTGAGACTATTATGGAGGATATGTCCATTTGGCTATTACCAACGTTAGCTAGATAAATGCTCCATATTCAGGTAGCATGTACCAGATACTGGCGACAAACAATGAGGGAAGGCTATTGTCCTTAGGTCCTATTTGTAGATTTCCCAAAGATATTTAGCTGGTCACCATGGGAAACAGAATGTCAGTAGAACCATGCTCTGATTCAACATACGTGCCTATACCAGTAACATTGCTGAGTTAGGAGGTTTCCTTCTATTAGGAAAGCTTCCTTTAAAATTACTCCCAGACTTTTTATATTTTCTACTTTGACTTGTATATTCTTTCAACTTGTGAAAACAGAAACTGATAGCTGATTGGGATTTTGTTGTGAAATGACTCCCTTGCATAAATTCATTACACACTCATTTTGTTAATGTAGGTGCTTTTAATTGTTTGATCATACACACGGGTAAACACCTCACAATTGTAAGTAGCTACCCAAGAAATAGGTAGGAACAAAAAAGAAAAAGAAATAGGGACATGGTGGTGCAGCGGGTTAAACCCCTGCTGCTGGGCTTTCAGACCAGAAGGTTGGGAGTTCAAGACTGTGTGATGGAGTGAGCTCCCATTGCTTGTCCCAGCTCCTGCCAACCTAGCAGTTTGAAAGCACCTAAATGCAAGTAGATAAATAGGGACCACTTCAGTGGGAAGGTAATGGCATTCCGTGCGCTATGGCGTATAGTCATGCTGGCCACATGACCACGGAAGCTTGCCCTTGGACAAAACACTGGCTCTGCAGGCTTTGAAACGAAGATGAGCACCACCCCCTACAGTCGGTCATGACTAGACCATTCAGTTGTGGGGAAACCTTTACCTTTACCTTTACCCAAGAAATGGGGAATAAAGCCCACAGAGTTTGTTCCTAAAAGATGTACTACCATGTACATCCAAAGTGTAACAAAATCTATCTACTTTTCAAGATTCCTTCCTGAATCCTCCAGGAATCCCCCTTATTCCAAGTTGCACTGCAGCCAGTTCCAACCCTGCAATGGATACAGCTGACATTTAATTCATATTCATACAGCTGACATTCATATTCAAGCGCAGGTTAGGATCAGGTTGCCCATCATAGAATGTTATGTTCCCATCATAGAGTTGGAAGGTTCCATGGAGGTAATCAATTCTACCCCATTTCTCAGTGAAGGCAATTGCTACAGCATCCATCATAACTGGCCATCCAGCCACAGCTTGAGAACCTCTGACATGAGAGAACCCGTCCTTGCATGAGGTAGACTGTTTCAGTATCAGACAGCTCTTCCAGTTAGGACATTTTTGCTCATTTCTAGTCTAAATAAACAACCCTGTCATTTCAACCCACTGACCTTAAACTTGCCACTTAGAGTGCAAACCTAACCTGGAGTAAAGTTTGGCCAGCACAAGGGACATCATAAAGCACATTTGGACCACACTTGGAGTCAGGGAGGATGGTGCACGTCTGTGTGCTGGCCTCTCTGACTCAGAGAGTGGTCCAAATATTTTACAGTGGCCCTTGTGCTGGCCAAACTTTGCTGGCCTAACTATGCCGGCCTAACTCCAGGTTAGCCTCCTAACTCCTAACTCTCAGGGCACAATCCTAGGCAGTGTGGACTGGCAAGGCCGACGGGCCAGCGCCATATCCAGCGCTGCTTAAGATGGGCTGGAGCCTCCCCACGGCAAGGGAGCATGCGCTCCCTTACCATAGGGGAGGCTCCAGCCTCCCCTATGTGCTCCTCAGATCTGCTCCCGCTAAAGAGTGGGCGCAGATTACAGGAGACTGCGCGGCCTGAATCGGAGCCGAGCAGCCTTGCTGATGGGCTTAGGAAGTGGCTGTACAGCCACCTCCCAAGTCCGCCCAGGTCCTGCCCAAGTCCCCCCTCCCCCCTCCCACCAATCCCTGTCCAGAAACTAGACTGAGAATCCCTTGCGCCAACCGTCTTCGGCTGCAAGCAGCGTCGGCTTCAGAGTTGGAGCACCAACGCGGGGGTGCTGCTTGGCGCCCACGCACCAGCGCTCCACCCCTTGTGTCTATGTGATGATGTCGCATTGACGCAAGGGGCATGCTAGGATTGCGCTGTCAGTCTTGTCTCACCTTGTGCATCAGATAGGCTATCTGCTTCTTATAAAAAAACGTAATTTGTAAGTCTATATATACTCATCCTTCACCATTGTGAAAACAAATTCACAAACATTTTGCAATTACTTGCCAAACTTTTCTGGGAACTGGAGGTATCCTGGGTGCTAGCCAATATGCCCTTTAACACAGCCACAACCTACTATCCTAAAAGCTGTTGGTGTTGTTGTTTTTTCCCAGAGCTCAACTTAGGGCAGAAAAACATATAATACATTACTGACGTCAAACCACCCCCACTACTTTTTAAACATTACTTCGATCATCATGCTAAAATAGGACAAATGTATGGAAGATAAGGTGAGTGTAGAAAGGTGGGATAAAGGAATGTTAATTTGCTGTATGAAATGCCAACAACATAATTCCCTGGGAGGCACCAGCTACTAGCACTGTGATAACGCAGACAACCCTCCTTGGTTCCTCAACACTGGGAAAAGATTCTTGCAAATCGCAACATTCATATCAGGGTACCACTACCATGTAATCCCAAAAGCTCTTCTGGCTAATGACGGTCGTTTATGATACCCGTTATGGACCAATTACTGCCACTCATTTTACACTGAGAAGATTATCAGCTTTTGCTCTTAGAATAACAAAAACCTAATTTCACAGGAACCGGGGAGGTGTAGAAATGTTATCTCCTACTTGGTGTTTACACAGTGATCACACTGTGTAAAGCGCCTGATCCCATCCGCATCTGCTGTTGCAGCTGGCCTCTCCATCCCACCAGTCTTTATTTAGCTCGCTATTATGGCAGTAACATTTCATTATAGTTGGGCTCGGAAGAAGTCATAGTCCATTGGTTTTATTGAAGCTCACTTCTCGTTCGCTTCCATTTCAGCCGAAAGGACAGCTGTTTTAATATGTACTTGGTGGAACACCTAAAGGCTTTTTAGTGTTAATTAAGTTGGGAGGAAGTGCCTTTAACAAGCACCTTTTTATTTTTATAAATGCCATTCAATCATGTTTCAGTGTTGATCTTTAAGCTAGAAATTAACCAAGCCAAACACAGGGAAGGTTGGACACCCACGTTGGTGCAACAAGGTGGTCTTGATTGAAACTTTGGACAGAAACAGTAACGTGAGGGTATGATATGTTTTGCATAGGAGAAGCTCCCCAATGTCACAGGCTTGTTCCTCATGGATTTCACGCCCTTTGCACCCCACTTTATAAGAGGATGGAGACTGGAACAGAAGAATCATGACGGAAGATTGCTGTTCTCCAAAAGCAGGACCGTTTTTATAGTGATCCAGGAGATGTTACCATCCCTGGTCAGTTTCTGAAAACAGATGAATGCTGCAATTCATATGTGTAGTCTTACAAGTGGAAGGGCCACAGTCAAAATATGGAGGCGCCCACATTTTGGCCGATTCCATTTTGTCTGCTACAATCTCCACAGGCAGTCTATGCCAGTAGTCTTCAACCTTTTTGGTGCCATGGCCCAAATAAATAAAGTGTGAGACTGGGGACTCACGGTCAATCCCACCCCACTCCCAGTACCCACCTGCCCATCTCGCCACCCACTCCATACCCCTGTAACCCCCTCCTAGCACTGTTCACTGTAACCAAATATTAGAGAGAACAGAAAACGTTATCATGAAGGCTGGCACTAGTAGAAGCTCTTTTAGCTCAGCACAACTGCTAAGAAACCTGAGCTTGGCTGGGACACGATCTCCTGGTACCTGAAGAGGTACCTTCCCCATTACCTGGTGGCATTCTAGTCCAGTGGTCGTCAATCTTTTTTCAGTCCAGGAAGTTGGTACGACCCCAAAACTGAAGGGTCTCTCCAACCCTCTCTGAATTGAAAAGGAAAATGGAAATGGATTGGAAAAGGATGTGTAGAGGAAAGGAGACTCGTGGGCTATACTAGGGCATCAATTTTAAATGTGTTTTCTCACAGCACACTGTGTGGTCTTCTCTAGGGTATCTGCCTCTTGCGATGTCACTTTCAGCTTCCGGGAGACTCTTCTGGGTTCTTCGGCTCTGCTTTTAGGGAAATGTCTGTAGTCACCAATTATCTATTCCTCTGCCTGTGGAGGAGGAAGAGAGACAGACAGAGCCAAAGAACCCAGGACAGTTTTTCAGATGTGCCAAACTCACACTGCACATCTGTGGACCTTTTACAGCACACCAATTGAAAATTGCTGGACCTGAGCATCTCTTCGGAGGCCCAGAGAACTACAATTGGAGTCATGAAAGTCCCATTCTCTGAGCAGAATCCACTCATGGAAGTTCAGCTCCATGTTTATGACTTAAATTAATTGTATAGATGGATATGTTTCCAGTTGGATTTATTGCATTTTAAAATATTTTGTATCTTGAACACCACCTTGTGAACACATGTTTAGGGCGCAATCCTAACCAACTTTCCAGCACTGACCTAGCTATGCCAGTGGGGCATGTGCTGCATCCTGCAGTTGAGGAGCAGTCACGGAGGCCTTCTCAAGGTAGGGGAATGTTTACTCCCATACTTCAGAGCTGCCCTCACCCCAGTGCTGGAAAACTGGTTAGGATTGTGCCCTTAATAATATCTGCTGAGGATAGACTTCGTGCATCTTATGAAATGGATTCTGATCTTAAAACATTTATGCCATCATAAACCTATTGATTTGTAGAGTGGCAAAAGACTCTTTCTTTACAAAGAAAACCTAGTGAATTTTATCTTCATGGGAACACAGAGAAAATAAATGACTCAGAGAGAAGATTCAGAAATTTATTCATGTCACCGAGAGAATGCTGACAAAATGATTATTCAAAATAAAGTTGCCTAAAGCAAAAAGCAAGAAAAATGAGGTGAATTTGATGCTGCGCATTAAGGGCAGTCCTATGCTGCACAGCACTGGCAGTGCGCTTGTATTGTCAGTGCTGGGTGCCGCAAAAGCTCCATAAGGCACTTTCCCACCAGTGGCAGACATGCAGCACTAGCAAAGAGGCCACTGCCAGTCGCCACTGGGCCTCAGAACCAGGAAGATGCCATTGTCGGCCACCAAGTGAGGAGTATTCCTGCAAAGGAGCAGGGAGGTTTTTTGAGGCGGGGGAAGGTGGGGGTGAAAGCAGGGAGGGGACAGAAGGAGGGCAAGCGTGGGAGAGGATCAGGTTCGGGAGGGAGGCAGAGATGGTGTCAGAGACTGCCGCTGAATCCTATGCCCCCTCCTGAGCCACTCTGCTCCACACAGGCCTCTTCAGTTCTGCACCTGCTAAATAGAGGGCACATACCTGACAATTCCACCTAAAGCAACATTTGAAGGGAATTTCAGAGGTTCTGCTTAAGAACAGGAACAGCCCCACTGGATCAGTCCAAGGGCCCATCTAGTCCAGCTTCTTGTATCTCTCAGTGGCCCACCAGATGCCTCAGGGAGCACACAAGACAACAGGCTGCCTGCATCCTGTTGCCACTCCCTTGCACCTGGCATTCTGAGGTAAATTCTGAGGAAAACGCTGATGGCTAGTCATGATTCTCCACAGCATTTCTCTTTGACAGCTACCAGAACCAAATGCTCCTCTTCAGACATATACTTATAGGAACATAAGAAGAGTGCTGCTGGATCAGGCCAAGGTCCATCTAGTCCAGCTTCCTGTATCTCACAGCAGCTCACCAGATGCCACTCCCTTGCACCTGCCAAAAAGACTGTCATAAGACTGGCAAATACTTGCACAGGGGACAGGATGACTTTCACACAATCTTCATGAGAAACCGAAATGAACATCAACATGCAAGCAGAGGTCTTAAGAAGACCTCAGAACTAAATTATAGAAACACAAATACTTCAAGGAGATCATTACTGCATGACATGCCCGTCAGGGCATTCACACAGTGCTTAGTGGTCTTTTGGAAGAAGCTGTGGCAATTTAGTTAAGGTGCAGTTAGAGTTGGATGAGGAAACAGAAACCTTGGCATCCTGGAAGTCGCCAGCTAGTTTCAGAATGGACTTGGAACTCCCAGGAATATGATAGGCCCAAACAGCCTTCCACTTATGGGTTACGGCAGAAATCTATGCCACCTCTAATTCTAATCATCAAGATGTTTAACAGGGCATTGTCTCCTGTTTTAGCCATATCGGCACACAGGTGTTTTTTTTATGCACACAGAGTCTTGACTATTTTTGAGATACTCATGATATTCGAAAACTGCAAAAACCGTGTGTAACATAGCTGAGGTCGGCGTTCTAGGGGAATAAATATTCCCAGAAAGCCTTGCTGTGGCTTGCGTGTTATGATATGACCTTGGTCTTTTGCCGTAATTTTTTTTATTATCATATAAACTAGGATGATATAAAGCTTGTCTAAGGTCTTTGAGCACAGCCCATCAAACAGATGTGGCCATCTTCTCCACGCATTAAAACCTGCCATGATTAATTTCATCTGTAATGAAGTTTTATAAGAAACTTACCAGCCAAGCCGGTTTATCGCCAGCATTATCAAATCTTTGTTAGTGTCACTGAAGGAGTTTCAGGGTATAAATCTTCCGAGAAAGAGATAAAACAAACAAATCATAATAGTATGGGATTAGGCAGGGATCCCAGCTCCAGGGTATATAAAGTCATCTCATAGATAAATACAGGGGCCTAATATAAATATGCCACACAATTTATTGGAAAAGTTATATTAGAAGGGATGAGCTCTTTGACCCACGAGATCTTGAATAAAGTTCAAACTCAAACTCTTTGGCGGTTCATCAAAATCATCTCAGCCTTTTCTATGGCAAGAACAGATATGCCTTTACAATATAATAATAATAATAATAATAGTAATAATAGTAATAATATCTTATTATTAGTCCTCCATCAATGGGCCACTAAGAGCCATCAAGACACACAAAAATGTCCCGTGATGAGCTTAACCCACAGTGGCCTCCATGTCTTGCTGCTGCCCCCACTGCTGCACTGCTCGATAAGCTCACACTGCATCAAGGACCGCCGTACCCTATGCTGTGCCTGGTTGCACTCAGAGTAGATATCAGAGCGGTCTCTTCCAGTGCACAATTCTCCTTAACTGATCTGTCAAGGGCTTTGAGAACAGGGATCAACGCTTCCATTTGACCTCTATCTTGGAGGCTTGGAACATCTGAAATGGCGGAAGGGTGGAAGAAGCAAACTGTCCCCACCACAAGGACTTTCATGACCCACCAAAAGGCTCACTCGTTGTCTGTAGCCCTGGTTTAGGCTACATAGACTCATGGCGCATTCCTAACCTGGAGTTAGGCTGGCTCAGTTAGGCCAGCAAAGTTTGGCCGGCCCAAGTTGCCATTGTAAAGCATGTTTGGACCACTCGGAGTCAGGGAGGATGGAGCACGTCTAGTCTGTGTGCTGGCCTCTCTGACTCCAAGAATGGTCCAAACACGCTTTACGGTGTCCCTTGTGCCGGACATTGTTGCTGGCCTACCTGTGCTGGCCTAATTCCAGGTTAGGATTGCGCTCTCAGGCCGGGCTTCACAATTAGGCTGGAATCTTTGGTGCTTCCTGCTCTTCTCTTTCTTTCTACCAGTCTTTCTCCTTTTCCCAATCCTTCCTGCCACCTCAATAACTCCCCCCCCATCATTCACCAGCCCCACTTCCCTACGAGTAATAGCAACAATAAACGCAAGCTTTTATTCCAGTAAACTAAAAAGAAGAAAGTTGTCTTTTATAAAATATACATGCTAGGTTCAAATTTCCCAATAGTTGGGCAGATTTGGCTTGGCCATTGGTTTCCAAGGGAAAAAAAAAAACTATTCGCTTCCCACCTCTCTCATTTTACACCTCTGTTCTGGAAGGCCACCAATGACTTTGGGTCTAATCCAGAAAGTACTTTCCTCATAAAACCATACGACAGAGAGGGGAATTATTCCATTTAAAAAATGTGTGCATGTGCACCAGTCACCGCAGCACTTAGACAGTACATTTAAAAAAGCATTTTGTCAGGCCTGCTATTAAATTTTATTACTACCCAATGGATTCTTGCAGCCAATTGGGCTGCTCTGAATAGCAATTGGCAAAGAAACATCTGATTGCGATGGACAGGAAAAAAAATGAATAGGAGGATGTGTGCCAGGAAAAAGGGTGATCATGGCATAGTAATGCTTCCATGTTCAGAGACACTATACTTTTAAATATTTATTTATTTGAAGAATTTATACCCCACCTTTCCTATGCCAAAGCAAATGCCCAAGGCGGCTTACATGAGCAGGCTAATCTAAACCACCATTTTTTCAATGGTTTTTTTTACAAATCTACAGTATTCTTGTGATCCACCAAATCCTCAGTCCCAGATGTTGCCTTCACAGTGTGGTTCTCTCCTTTGGCTGCCTGCCGTCAAGCCTCAGCAGGCAATTGCAAGTCAAGCCTGGACAGGTCCTCAAG
The DNA here is from genome assembly GCA_029204185.1 of Lerista edwardsae. Taxonomy (NCBI): domain Eukaryota; kingdom Metazoa; phylum Chordata; class Lepidosauria; order Squamata; family Scincidae; genus Lerista; species Lerista edwardsae. Next base: position 158,139 of record JAJKFI010000077.1, read on the forward strand.
GTCGAATTCTGTTCTTTTGCCGGCTGGCCTCCTCACACACTCCCCCCACAACTCTCACTTGCGGTGAGCTAATCAGCTCCACAGTGACTCTGTTCTGCCACCACAGGTACTGCAGCTTGTCACAGCCTGGCATCCATCTCCCATCCAAAAACAAACCACAGATTCTCCTGCTTAGCTTCAGGCAGTACCAGCAGCTCAACCATCAGTCCACACCTCCTGTATACCACAAAGTATACTGCTTTCTGGAGGGGACAGTCTACAATAGACTTCCTAAAAGCATTTGCCTGGAAGTGGCCTCACTAGAGGTGTGTGGACCACACTGGACGATAACCTTAAAGGGGGAGGGAGAAAACTGGTGGCCAAAATTTTGGAAACCTTTGGGGGAAATTTAATTTATTAATACAGCAATCATACTGTATTCTTGCAGAATGTAATGAAACGAACTATGCAGAACTGGCTGTATTTTCTCAAATGTTATGACCAATGAGACTGATTTTTCCAAGAACCAATGACGTGTTATTATGACACAGCTGAAAACCAATAAGGTGTTAGGATGAGTCAGTTCTCATATCCATATAACAGAGCTAACACTAGGACTCTTATTCAGTTGAGTGAGGGCACAATCCTAACCTAGAGTTCGGCCAACACAGTTGGGCCAGCAAAGTTTGGCTGACACAAGGGCCACCGTAAATGGTGTTTCCCCGTTTACACCGTAAATGGGCCACCATTACAGTCGTTTGGACCACTCTTAGAGTCAGGGATGATGGCATACATCTCTGTGTTGGCCACTTTCTCTCTGAGGGCGCAATTCTAAACTGAGTTAGGCTGGCATAAGCTAAACCAGCAAAGTTTGGCCAGCACAAGGGCCACCGTAAAATATGTTTGGACCACTCTTGGAGTCAGAGGCCAGCAAACAGATGTACGCCATCCTCCCTGACTCCGAGAGTAGTCCAAACATGCTTTATGGTGGCCCTTGTGCTGGCCAAACTCTGCTGGCTTAGCTTATGCCAGCCTAACTCCAGTTTAGGCTTGTGCTCTGAGAGTGATCCAAACATACCTTATGGTGTGTCAGCCAAAGTTTGCTGGCCTAACTATGCCAGCCGAACTCCAGGTTAGGATTGCACTCTAAGTGTCATCAAGTTAGCCACTGGTATTTTGTTGGCTACTGATTTGTTGAGTGACCTATACTGTTCTATATTTATTTTATTTATTTTCGGTAATGTGTTACTAACAGCACAATCCAAGAACCGCATTGGGCCAATGCATGTCCACTGCGTTTGCCCAGAGCTCTTGCAAATGTTGCATAAGGCACGTTCACATCAGTGCGATAATTGCTGGGCCAACATAGACAGCAGCGTTGGCCCAGTGACGCAGGCAGGACCGCAAGGTAAATTGGTCATGTGCCGCCCAAATTTGGCCAGTGCAGGGCCATTTCAGGGCAGGGGGAAGACGGGAGGAGGGCAGAGGGAGGGCGGAATGGGGTGGAGGGAGGGGTGCCCCTTGGGGGAGGCGGTCCAGGGAGGGGGTGGAGCCAGGATCTCGCCATTAGGGCAGATCTAAATGCCGTCCCGGGCCACACAGCCCTGATTCCGGCCGCAGCAGGGCACTCGGACTTGTGCCCACTAAACAGTAGAAGCAGATTCAAGGAAATCCCCTTGCACCATGGTGAGCTAACTTGTTGGCCTGCCTGCTCCTGTGCGACACACACCCTAGTGATGCCACTGCAGTTAGGCTGTGCATATGATAATGCAATTTATTCTGCATCGTCTGGTACAGGAGGAGGTCCGTCATGGGGTGGAGGTCCATCTGGTCACTGTTGAATACATGATGTTGGACTAGATACCCTTTGGTGTGATCAAACTCTGTTCAATTTACAACCATTTGTGGACAAATAAATAAAAGCAGCTGAAATGTTAACAGAAGTCTCCCTTTTTTTCAAAATCTGACTTTCCTTTGCTTCAGCAGAAAGGCTACATGGCGTCTGCCAAGTGTGTAGCACTCCTGATAAGACAAGCTAAATGCTCTTTCAGATCTTTGGAAATGAATGCTGGAAACACTTTGTTATGCCTAACTGATTTATCTGGGCATGAAGAGGATTGTGGGCACTCAGTAGCCGAGTAAACAGATATTTCAGCAGATGAGCTCCTTTCGATAGCACAGATGCCGAGTTTGGTTTTTGGGCATTAACCAGCCAATTTGACTTGTTCGGGTGCTATCCCAAATACAAGAAAAGAAGTACAGCTGAAATTTCCAGAACATTCTCCTCCAAAGCCACCTTTGAGAATTTGAATGTCAAATATCTCTCAGTCTCTGAATGCTCAAATATTTGCAGACTATTCCTGGATGTTTGATGTTTGGTTGTAGCACCTTATGGTACTTGATGTCAGTGGTTGACAGAGTTGAACTTAGCCTTCTTCCCATTTATCACCTTATCTGTAGAATCTAAACGTTGATCTTCAACTTTTTTTGTATCAAGACTCCAATCTATATATATAAAAACGGACGTGGGTGTGTGGGTATGTATGTATGTATGTTCCTTATACACGTCTCCGTCCCTTGACCCACGGCCACGAAACTTGGCACACACGTACCTTGCAGCCTGGAAGGAATCACTGCGGGGGTCAGACCCCCCCTACAGCCCCCTGTTTTTCAGGGAGGGGGCCCGGATCGTCAGGAACCAAGGGGATTGCATTGGGCTACAGGTCTGCTGCCACCCTGTGGTCACAGACGATTCTGCAGCAGCTCAGCTACCAGACAGAGGCAGAACAGAAAGTGAAACTACACTGCTTGGCCTGCGTGGCCTGAGTGGGCCAGGGTGGAAAGAGCAGGATCCAGAGAGTTCCAGCAGCCAGTCGGATCTGAGAGGGGCCTATGTCCAGGGAGCTAACAGGCCACCTCTGCCTGTTTCTCATACTGCCACATGAGGATAGCAGGGCTGCAGGACCTGCAGACAGTAAGTGGGACCTTCATATTGCTGTCTTAGTTGATGGTGTCCCTGTTTCCTCATTCATTTCACAGTGATATTGTGCATTGTGGGTTCCAGGTCATCAATACTGTTTTATTTCAGGGACAGGTTCTATATGTCTATATATGGATCTCACTATGTCATGCTTTTGAGGGAGGTTTGCATATTTGTGTGTATGTTCCACCATTACTCTGGAACGCCTGGGACGATGTGCACCACACGTGGTACACTCCTTCCTTACGATCTGGACAGATCTACTGTGGGGGTAGGGCCCCCCTTACGCCCCCAGAGGTGGGGGTGCACTGCAGAACAAACTCATTCCTCCTCCTAATAGAGCCTGGGGATAATTTCTGCCCCCGGGCAACGCCGGGTCACAAAAAGCTAGTAGATAAATAAAGGGTGACCCTGGGGACCCATGGCCAATCCCACAGCCTCTTGAGATCCGATTCACCACCCCTGCCCCTGCCTGCCCCATTTCCCCTACCTCTTGTGTCTTCACAACAACCCTTGAAGTGGCAGCCTCAACAGAGCTGGCCTTAGGAGCTTTGGGGCAAGACAACAAGAACAGGCTGTGCAGAATTATATTGAGAACTCAGTTTTGATAAGGCTCAGTTTAATCCTTGGCTTTGAAAAGTTGCCATGACCACCCCCCTAACCGAGTCTTTGCAACCCCATTGAAGTCACAACTCACAGATTGAAGAATACTACTCAGTAGGTGTGGGGGGGGGGGAGATCCTGGCAATTTGCAATGGCTAGGAACGTGATGGAAGTTCCCATCTCACATCCTGCTTTTCAGTTCTCTCCTGGGAGCTGGTTTCCTACTCCCCCAAAGTTGCCAAATCACTTCCAGGGTGTCCACTTCCAGCTATTCAGAATATCGGGGGGGGGCGCGGGAGGGCCCATCCACCATTGAACGTGGGGGCTTGGGTGGTGCACCTTTCACACCCCAGATGCATCACCCAGGGCTGACCACCAGTGTTGTCAATCACCCGGTACACGCCGGTACGCGCGTACCGGTTTCTGGCTGAGCTGGCCCCGCCCACGGAAGCTGGCCCGCCCACTTGAAGCAGGCAAGCAAGCAGTGTGATGGTGGCGGCGGCAGCAGCAGCGGAGTGAGGGAGACCCAGCGGGACTAAGGCAGCAAGAGTGAAGGTAGGCTGCCTGGGGGGCGGTCTTTTTTTATCACCAGTCCCCCTGCTCCTTGCCGGCCCCGGCAGCAGCCCTTGAAATTCACTCCATGCACGAGGCGTGCGACCACGTGGGCGCCCATCCAGGCCGGGCGGACCGGCAAGCTCCTTCCCAGCCCGGTCTAGCGCGACCACGTGGGCGCCCGGTCTAGCACCGGGTAGGAGTTTGCCGGTGGGCCCGGCACTAGACCGGGCGCCCACGTGGTCGCGCGACCATGTGGGCGCCCGATCTAGCGCCAGGCCCGCCGGCAAGTTCAGTCCCGGAAGGGGGACTGGTGGACCGGCGAGAAGGTGTCTCAGGGCATGTGTGGAGTGCTTGCCGTTCGCAGTGGGGTAAGTGCAGCGGGGCTCAGGGGCCAGCGGCTGCACTTATCACCCGACGGGGAAGGGCAGGTCGGTCGAAAGGAGGAGTGTTATCCCTCCCCCCATCCCGTTGCTTCTTAAAAATAAACTACCGTGATGAAAGGTTGTGACACTCAGGGCAGAATTTCCAAAAGAAGGAGTCTGAACTGAAGGACTCTTGGGTTCTAATCACCTTACACCCATATCTAGGCGAGGGTACTATGAGGAAAGAGGTGCGCTCTGCACATGCTCAGCGGAAGTCTTTACACCAGCTGCAGGGCTGAGTGATGTGGAGCTGGCCTCTGCACAAATCCGTGTCTGCCATAAAGAAAGTCACTTAGGCAGAATGAAGCCAAGAGCCTTGTTGTGACAACTTAGACATGAGCAGGTTTATTGTGGCAGAAGCTGCAGTCCACGAGAGTCTCCTTCAGTGGGTGAAGCTGCGCGACCACGTGGGCTTCCGATCCAGCGCCAGGCCGGCTGGCAAGCTATGCCGACGTGGGTCGCTATGATTGATTTCTCACTCTTCAAAAAGTGCATCCAGTTAGCCTTAAGTGGATGATGTTTGCACGCTATCCATTTATGCAACCAAGCCGCTGTTTTAATCAGGACATCACTTTTAACTGGAAACAAAGGCCCAGTGTTTTAGTTTGCTCAGCGTGTAGCCACACGGGTTCCTTTGTTTTCATTGTCAGGAATAGATTACCAGGCTGTGTCTGAAGAGTTCCTTCAGTAGCCAAATGTGCACAAACTTTATACATTCTTTTGTGAAGAAGCTTCTTTTTTGAAGCTCTTTCCCACTGTCGCAATCTCCTCCCTTCCCATTTGCCTTTGGCTGCATTTCTTATTGCTTCCCTCTAGTCTTGCTCTACTTTTTCTTTCTGATGCAGTTTTAGATTGTTTAGAACTGTTCCCCTCTGGTTTTCCTCTTCCTTTCTATGACTTTTGAATCCATTTCCTAACAAGTTCGTTTGGTTTCATTTTTTTTACTGCAGTTATAACAGCCTGCAAAATAAGCCAAAGCCTGAAGCTGCAGTCCTAAACACAAGTACCTTAAGGGAAAGTCCCATTAATACATTGGATTTATTTTACTTCCTGTCATGACCTCACTTCCTGTCATGACCTCACTTCTGGCTATGACATCACTTCCTGCCACAACATCACTTCCGGCTTATGATGTCACTTCCGGTGGGCGGACCCTGACAAGTGCCAATCAAAAGTGAGTACCTGTTTCTAAATCATTTGAATGACACCACTGCTGACCACCCCTCCACCCCCTGCTTGCTATGCTACTGCTGCTATGAAACTGCTTGGCTATTAGAATAGCAGGGTACACAGTGTGTTGGGAACAGGCGAGAAAGGTTCAGAAGTATAGAAGGACCTTGATATGGAAAGTCCCGTAGTAATCAGACATCCCTTTGTGCATCTGAATCTGTGCCTGAATCTGGAAGTAAGATCTTGTTCAGGGTTTCCCCTCTATGCCACCTCTGGTTTTGTTTGTTTTGGTTTTTTTTTTTTTGTGTGTGTGTGTACTTAAATTACATAAACACCTGATTGATTTGGGGGGCTGCTGTCTGAGGTGAGCAGACATTGCCTTTGCTAGTGAGATAAACCTGCAGCTTTGTACCTATGTTGTTACGAACAATGAACACCCCACCAGGAGTTCATTCACAATATCAGAACCAGGGGACATCCACTAAAATTGAGTGGTGGGAGAATGAGAACAGATGAGAACTACGTTTTTACCCAGCAGGTAATTAATCTGTGGAACTCTTTGCCACAGGAGGTGGCGATGGTGTCTGGCCTCAGTCCCTTTAAAAGGGGATTGGACAGATTTCTGGAGGAAAAATCCATCACAGGCTACAGACCATAAGTGGTGCAACTTCCTTATTTTAAAAGTAAGCTGCCTCATAAGGCCAGATGCAGGGGACTGGCAGTGAGATGCAAGTATCTTATTGTCTTATGTGCTCCTGAGGCACTTGGTGGGACACTGTGAGATACAAGAAGCTGGACTAGATGGGCCTTTGGCCTGATCCAGCGGGGCTCTTATGGTCTTATGAGTTTCATGATACCCTTTCTGCAATAAATCTGAGTCCAAAAAGTTGTGGTTCCATTTTTTTTTAGAATAGAATGTAGCTGTTGCAAAGATATTGGAGAATCTCTCATTTTAGACTGCAGTGGGGGATATCACAATTTGAATGTTCTTCCATTGTGGAAATCTCCCTGTCTGTGAGAATAACTTAGAAGGGAAATCTGGTCTGGTTGCTGGTTTTGTACGTGGGGAGAACTCTCTCTATATTTTTTCCCATCATGGATCATTCCAACAGACTGTTCTTCCCCTGCTGGTTAAAATGGTACATTCCCAGGCGCTCTGTATCATGTGATTTATCTGCATGGGTAGATCAGGCCTAATTGCTATGGCTTTAAATTCTTGTTTCAGCTGGTTGATTCAATCAATCTCCTAAAAGGTGTTATTTTTCCGAGCCTGGGTATTCCCAGTCAAAGCAGAGTGATCAGTGTGCCACCCTTCCAGAATGCGTGAGGCAGCAAAAATTGCTTTGATTATAGATGGCCCCTCTGGATGTTCGATTCGGCGTCTGCTCTGCTGTGAAGCAAAATGATACGGCATAGGGACTGAATGCCTCTTTTCAGGCAGGGTCTGGGGTTGCTGTAATCCCCCTTTATTCATCTGAAACTGTGACCTGCCATGTGTTTTGCGTTACAAGGAGATGCAAATCCATCTGTGTGAATGGGACAGATTCTTGCCGAATCTTTCCTTGTGTTTTTCTGCTTCTTAAAAAAAAAAAGCCTCAATTGAACTGCATTTATCACAGGAGCGACAGGGTGGCTGCAAATTGCTTTGGTGACTCAAGATTTTTACCAACGTTGCAGTCCAATCCTACATGCTCTTTGTTCTGGAAGAACGTCAGAGGATTGGAGGGGAGGGGTTTGAACGAGGATGAGTGGAATGGGGTAGTAACAGGGCGGGGAGGAGGGCAAGTAATGTTCCCTTACCCCAAAGAGACCAAGAGCCCGATCCTATAGCCCTTCAGCTCTGAGAGCACAATCCTCACCTGGAGTTAAGCCAGCACACTTAGGCCTGCAAAGTTTGGCTGGCACAAGGGACACCGTAAAGCGCATTTGGACCACTCTCGGAGTCAGAGAGGCCAGCACACAGACGTGCGCCATCCCCGCTGACTCCAAGAGAAGTCCAAAAGCGCTTTACAGTGGCCCTTGTGCCGGCCAAATTTTGCAGGCCTAACTGTGTAGGCCCAACTCCAGGTCAGGATTCTGCCCTGAGTGTCGTAAATGTGCTGTAAAACACATTTACAGCACCCAGAGAGTAAGGAGCGCCTGCACTGGGGCCAGCACCAGTTGGAGCTGTGACTCAGTGTGGGTGGAACAGCCAGCGGGTGCTCCAGTATCCCTGGCTACTGGTAAGGCCCGTTGGGGGTGGGGTGAGGCAAGGGAGGGCGGAACTGGGTGGGGGAGGGAAAGAGCACTGGGGGTGAGACTGGCAGTGACTTCCACTGCTGGATCCTATCCCCCACATTGGGCTGAGTGGCCTGACATGGGTCTCTTCTATTCTGCACCCACTCAAACGCAGGTGCAGAGCCAAGGAGACCCATTGGCACCGCAGCATTAAGGAAGGAAACGCCCTTACCCCGAGGAGACTCTGGTGGTGGCCTCCAGATACAGCGGTCATCATTGTCACAAGGCTCCTCCTCTGGGAGCTGCCGACCTTAGGATCTGGTTGCAAAACACCCTTGTGGGCAGAAGATTTAGTCGAGAGTGTTAATGCTTCCGTTTGCCTGAAGATAAGAGCTGAAGATCTGAACGTCGCCAGTTCGGGACAGCCGAACGTCTCTGAGCGGCAGACCTCGTTAATTGCGACTGATTAACAGCTGAGCTTCGGCTGCCTTGTGTGAGGGGGAGTTGTGCCGAGGTTCAGCCGCTTCTCTGGTGGGAGCAGGGAAGCCGCTTATCAGCCAGCAGAAGACAAACGGGTGGCCAGAAAGAAGGACTAAATCCAGAAAGATCCATCTGTATGTGCGTAGTTCTTGAAAGATAGAACATTTCTGTAAAAATTGTAAAACCTTTGGATTTCTGAATAAAGTCTGCCTACGTAAACCGCCTTGAGTTATAATCATTAGAGAAATCTGGTGACCTGAGAAAGGCAGTATATAAATCCAATTATTGTTGTTGTTGTTGTTGTTGTGGCATACATTCGTAGCCCTGCTAGCACAGCTGCATCACCGCTGGAGAATATAAGGCCCCAGGTACCTTGCCTTGAGGAGTGTCAAGCTACCTTCTCCTGTACCTCCCGCAAGCACTCAAAATGGTTGTGTGTGGCCGACTGCTTTTTTCACGCCAAAAGCTAAACTGAGCGGCAGGTAACCACAATAGGTGCTTGTGACCCAGAAGTAATTGGCTGTGATGTCATTATGTCACTGCAAGCACTTCCAGGGGGATGGGGTGACGTTGAGCGTCACAGCCCTGGGTTTCAGAGGTGCCAGCTACACCAGTGATACAGTGTAGATCCCCAGCTTGTAGCCTGGCAACCAATCAATGATTGAGATCCTGGTTTAAAAAAAAAAAAAAAGGCTTCCAAGTGGGGATGATTTCCCTTCAGAATTCAAGCTAGCACTTAACGGATACTATTAGGCTTCTGAGGAACCTATTATGAAAGCAGATAAGGGGGCAAAACACAGCTGTTTGTGTTCATTCAGCATACTCTTCTCTCCCTCAGGCTGCGTGGCATTTTCTACAACTTTCCGCACTTTAGGGAATGTAAAATGTAACCCCACTCGACAAGTGCTTTTGGCAAATTAAGAGCTATATGTGATAATTAAGGCTTATTTCATGCTTTCACTTTTTAATTTGTGGACTTTAAAAAAAAAAGGTCCCCCCCCTTTTCTTCCAAACAAGCATGTGTTATAAGCAGATTGAAGGGTCTTCTTTTCTTCCTCCTGTTCTAGAAGTGTTAATTCATATGCAAGCTAATTTGTTCTGGCTATTATCACAATTTATTTCCGCCACCCCGCCACAGCCAATAACTTTAATAAAGAAGGCTCCGACTAACCAATCTTACCCAGTTAATAAACCGCATTGAAATGGCCAGAATGAATTGGCTCTCATGCGCTGCAAATACAGCGAATTACCATTCCACAGTGTTATCGTGACGATGCAGGTACAATTAAAACGCATGTTATGCATGGAGCGGCGAGGCCATTACTAGTGACGGCAAACACAATGAGAAAGGTCGCATTGTGCCGAGGCCTGCTGGAGAAAAAAAATCAGCCTGTTTGTATGCACCTTTCAATGAATTGCTTACCGCCTTGCAAAATATTGAGCCACGCGGTGATTAGAAGCCCTGGGAAACAGTGGAGCAAACAAAGGGTTGCAGGCTTCCAGAAGACAGTATGAATAGTGGCAGAGTTAAGGATAGGCTCTTCAAAGCAAGACGGATGCCCTTCTTTCAGCCATTTGGTTCATTAAAATATTGATTCTATTGGGTACACAGATTGGAGGCTCCACTCAATTGTGCTTTGTGTTTTCCTAGCAAAGCTGAACCTGAGTTTACATCTCAATTTAACGGGTTATCTTCTCCTGTCTTATTCCAGGCCCACCTTTTTATCTTGAAAGTAGAAACTGCTTGCCATTTCTGCAAACTGTTGAGAATCACCTCCTCATTCGAATTTTCAACCTTTTTTTGGTTTAAATGGCCATCACTTGCCCGCATTCTCAATTACCCTCACTTGCCCTCAGTGATGTCACTGTAACCCAATCAGATTGGCTGTACACAGAGGCGGGTCTACAGGGAGGGCAAAGCTCTAAGTGTTGCAAGAAGCCTTACCCTGTCATGTAAATCCCGCCTCTCCCTTGCTGCTGTAGCCAATAAGCAACGCCAAGATGTTGCTGTTCCCTGTGAGGATTGGCTAAAATGGTGCAGGAGAGGAGTGATTTCCACTGCAAGGTAAGGCTTCTTGCAAAACTTAGAGCTTTGCCCTCCCTTAGATCTGCCTCTGGCTGTACATAATTGTATTTACTGATACCCCCTGATGCCATTGAGTCAGATACAACACGGTGACAACATCCCATTTGCTGTGTGCTTCCTGAACGGCTGGAAGCACTGAGGTTTAATTCAGGAAGCAGCAACAGAAGCCACAGTTGAAAAAAATTAAGGGCGCAATCCAAGGCCCTGTGTTGGGCCGACACTAGCAGCAGCGTTGGCCCAACAGTACTGGCTGAAGCCCGCTCTGCGCTGCTCTTGCACCACCCCTTCTGGGCAGGGGAAGGGCTGTGGTGGTGGCAGCACCTCAGAGGGTCCACTAGAGAGTCTCTTGTCAAGAGCCCTCAGAAACCTGAAATGGTCCTGCCAGAGCCTCATGAAGGAGTCACAGAAGAAACGTAGCTCATTTCCAGAGCTGTGGTTCTCAAACCTTTTAGCACCGGGACCAGTGATGTCATTCAGGGGGAACGGACCAGAACGGGCGTTCCGGATCCTAACGGGCTCCATGGCTGGTTCCGGGTTCCCGACAAGTGCCAATCAAAAGTGAGTTCCTGTTCCTAAATCATTTGAATGACACTACTGACCGGGACCCACTTTTTAGAATGACAGTCTGTCCAGGACCCACCAGAAGTGATGTCATGGCCGGAAGTGCCGTCATTGTGACACCAGAGCCTGCTGCTTTCCTGAGAAGGCAGCAATGAATTGGGTTATTTCTCAGCCATTTTCCAATAGCAAAGTGAATCAGAACGGGGGGAAAAAGTCTTTTTACAACCTTGACGCAAGCAATCCCATCTTCCATATTTTCAAAGATGGCTGCACTAGGGGCTTTGCGACCCACCTGAAATTGGGTCCCGACCCACAGTTTGAGAGACACTGTTCTAGAGAGGACAGATTCTGATGACGGGCAGTGCAATCCTTTACGCTCCTTAACGTCGATGCAATGTTGTTGCGTCGATGCTACAGCATTAGCACCGATGCGGGGTCGCTGAGCAACACCCCCATGCTGGTGCTAAGGCAACGGGACAGTGCCGGTCCCATTGCGCCCGTGCTGCGCTTCCCTTGCCTCGGCCAAAGCCAGCAGGCGCAAGGGAGGCGCCATCTTGGAAAAGTTGGAAAAGGTGCAGAAGAGAGCGACAAAAATGATTATGGGGCTGGGGCACCTCCCTTATGAAGAAAGACTGCAGCGTTTGGGGCTCTTCAGCCTAGAAAAAAGGCGCCTGAGGGGGGACATGATTGAGACATACAAAATTATGCATGGAAGGGATAGAGTCGATAGAGGGATGTTCTTTTCCCTCTCTCAAAACACCAGAACCAGGGGGCATCCACTAAAACTGAGGGTTGGGAGAGTTAAAACAGATAAAAGGAAGTACTTTTTTACCCACCGGGTAGTTAATCTGTGGAACTCCTTGCCAAAGGAGGTGGTGATGGCATCTGGTCTTGATGCCTTCAAGAGGGGATTGGACAGATTTCTGGAGGAAAGGTCCATCGTGGGCTATAGGCAATGATGGATTGTGCAACCTCCTTACAAAGGTGGTGGGCTATTGGTACCGGGTGCAAGGGAGTGGCCACAGGATGCAAGCGTCTTGTAGTCTCATGCCTTCCTGGGGCACCTGGTGGGCCGCTGTGAGATACAGGAAGCTGGACTAGATGGGCCTTTGGCCTGATCCAGCAGGGCTCTTCTTATGTTCTTATGTTCTTATGTTCATCTTGGTACAGGGTGGAGGGAGGGCATATCTGGGTGGGTGGTGGGCGGGCTGGCATGCCTGCAGGCCCAGGAGGGAAGCGGTCCCAGGATTTGCCCATAAGGCTGAATCCTAGACCCATTCGGGAGGCTGCACGACCCCAATTCGGGCCGTGCAGTTTCCTCGATCTGTGCCTGCTGTTTAGCCAGTGCAGATCCGAGGAGCACATGGGGGGGCTGGAACCTCCCCTACGGTAAGGACACAAACGTGCCCTTGCCGTAGGGAGGCTTCAGCCTCTCCTATACTGCATCAGGATATGGCCCAGGCCAGCCGGCCTCACCATTCCGGCACAGTATAGGATTGCGCCCTCAAGCTCAGCCAGTGGCAAACAAAGACGTCCCACATTGCTCAGTTGGAGGTAACACTCTGTGCAAAGCGTGGAAACAAAATATTAAGGCCCCCATTGTGTTGCTTTCAAAGACGAGGGGCTTAAAGTGTAGTGGGAGACACTCTTGTTTCAGCAACCAGCTTCTCATGGTTGGAATGCCTCTGGAGACTCGCTGTGCAATCTAGGTCAGCGTGCTGAGTCCAGCGTAGGTCAGTAGTTCCTAAAAGTCATTATTCTCCGAGAACTGTTTGGTACCCCTTGGGGAAATGAGCCGGTCTATTGTCAAGCCCTGGCAGACACAAAGGCCCATGTCACATGCCTTCCCCCACCCCTGGAGATAATTGTCAGTGTCAGATGGGGGCAGGAGGTTTCCCATGGATGTCAAGGTTGAAGCACATTGGAAAGGAAGGGCAACGAATGCTGAGCGTCTGCTAAAGTGGACCTCGCCACGCCTGTCAATCAAACAGCAAATGAATAAATAAGAAGGGTGACACGTACGAGTGCAGCTCCTGGCTAGTGTGCATGCAAAGCACTTGGCGGCGGCTGAATTCCTCTATGCAAATTGTGAGTGACCCAGCAAGCGTTTGGCTTGAAGATGACTCAACAGCCTCCGTACCTCTGCGATTTCAAATAGACCACAAAAGAAGCTGACCAGATCCCTGGGGCGTCAGCAGGGGCGGACCTAGTCAAAATGGCGCCCGGGGCACCCAATAGAAGTGCGCCCCCATGGGAGCTCAGGTCTACCCATTGGGACCAGCCACGGGTAGACCTGGGCTCCCCTTGAGGGAGACCAGGTCTACCCATTAGACATGACCGCGGGTAGACCTGGGCTCCCCTCAAGGGAGCCCAGATCTACCCATTAGAAACGGCTGCGGGTAGACCTGGGCTCCCTTCGAAGGAGCCCAGGTCTACTCGCGGCTGGTCCCAATGGGTAGACCTGGGCTCCAGAGCCCAGGTCTACCCACACAATGTTGCGGGGGCCACTGGTGCCCCCCTAGACGGCCCCAAGACGGCGCCCAGGGCTGTTACCCCCCTGCCCCCCTAGATCCGCCACTGGGCGTCAGCCGACATTGCAGTGTTTAGTTTGATGGCTTACAGGCTGTGCAGGTCTACTCTGCAGCCACAGTGCTGCGGGCATCATGGGGGAGCGGCGATGGCCATCCCCACAGCCGACTCCTACGAGGCACTGGCACTCTGCGGATGTGCGGGCCACGTGGGTTCCTCAAATCAAAGTACAACTTTCCTAGCCACACCAGTGTCAGCAGAATTGTCCCACACCACAACCTGCCGGCATCATCTCTTGAACTGAGCTTGAGAGAAGCTCACAAAATGTCCGAGGAAACCACATACTGAGCTGCCACTGGTGCTGGAGAACTTTATGTGAATCAGCTGATCAAGAGGCTCCAAGCGCTCGTCAAACCCCCATTCATTGGCATTTCACTATGTGTGAGTGGGAGCTCAGGCCTCCTTTAAAGGCCATTCACAAATGCAGCCAATGATCATCAATTGGGAATGTTGTTAAAGTGATGATCAAGCTGGGAAGGCCTGTTACTGGGGTACGATGGAAGAGGAACGTAATGAGCTCCCAAGACAAGTCGAAATTAAGCTTTCTCCATAAACGATGCCATTAAATTTGGTAGTATTTTTCCCTCTGATTTCTGGTCATGCTATCCTGGGTCTCTTGAAAACTTGCTGGACGATATAAACGGCCTCCTAAATGGGTGATGGCCATTCAGCATTATATTACGGCCCTCTCAGGTCATATAACGGGAGCACAGAACTGAGTGATGGGAAGATGATTGCTGTGTTTGTGTATTTATGACCTGGATCTAATGTGGCCTGGATGGGTCTGCGTCAAAAGAGCAAGTCCTCATTCTGCTAAGATTCCCGTTGAAGGCTTCTCAAAGTGACAGCAAATTTATCCAATGGGGGGAGGTCTGTGTACATGTGTGCGTGCATGTGGGCGCAATCCTAACCTGGAGTTAGGCAGCCCAGTTAGGCCAGCAAAATTTGGCCGGCACCAGGGCCATGTAAAGCATGTCTGGACCGGTCTCGGAGTCAGATAGGCCAGGATACAGACATGCCCCATTCTCCTTGACTCCAAGAGTGGTCTAAACACGCTTTACGATGGCCCTTGTGCCAGCCAAACTTTGCTGGCCTAATTAGGCTCTCTCTCTCTCTCTTTCTCTCTCTCTCTCTCTCTCTCTCTCTCTCTCTGTGTGTGTGTGTGTGTGTGTGTGTGTGTGTGTGTGTTGGGAAGGCTAGTAAGGCCAGTGTGTCTTGATTCTGCCTATTTATTGGTGGGTAGCCCAATTCTATTGTGCCTCAGCACCTAGAGGAACAGCGGCGCTGAGCTTTTGTAAAGTCAGTATAAAATGCTGGTATCCCAATGGGCCTCCTCATAGCTGTGCCCATTAGTCAGTGAGTGCAGATTCAAGGAGGCCCTTGTAAGGGCTTCCTGGCCAGGGAGGGACCACAGGATACAGTAGAAGCTGCCGACTCTGCAGCTTGGAATTATGCATGGAAGGGATAAAGTCGATAGAGGGATGTTCTTTTCCCTCTCTCAAAACACCAGAACCAGGGGGCATCCACTAAAGCTGAGGGTTGGGAGAGTTAAAACAGATAAAAGGAAGTACTTTTTTACCCACCGGGTAGTTAATCTGTGGAACTCCTTGCCACAGGAGGTGGTGATGGCATCTGGTCTTGATGCCTTTAAGAGGGGATTGGACAGATTTCTGGAGGAAAGGTCCATCATGGGCTATAGGCAATGATGGATTGTGCAACCTCCTTACAAAGGTGTTGGGCTACTGGTACCGGGTGCAAGGGAGTGGCAACAGGATGTAAGCATCTTGTTGTTACATGCCTCCCTGGGGCACCTGGTGGGCCGCTGTGAGATACAGGAAGCTGGACTAGATGGGCCTTTGGCCTGATCCAGCAGGGCTCTTCTTATGTTCTTATGTTCTTATGCCCCCCTTCTGGGCCCGATCCTCCCCTCCACCCCTTTCCGCCTTCCCCATCCTCCACTGCCCCGCAACAAGCTACTCTCCTAGCCAGCAATAGTACTTACTGTTGGCTGCTCTCTCCACACAGCATTCCCTCCTCCCCAGGTGCCGCAAGCACATGCAAATCCATAGGATTGGGCCATGAATTAGTTGACTGTTTCCTTTCTAAACCTATTCCAGTGATGCTGAACCTATGACACACGTGTCAAAAGTGACACACCACAATGTTTTGGGTGACACACCAGCATTCACCAACGATATCTAAGTTTGTTTTACTCCTATTTCATTTTTGTAATTATTTGATGTTTCTTTATATAATAATTGGCACCACACATGATTGGACTGTACTTTTATTGACTGGACTGGACTGGACTGGACTGGACTTTTATTGACTGTACTTTTATTTTAATTAAATGAATATGTCAAGAAGTGTTTCTCTTTTGTTTTGGAGGGGAGGTGACATGCCTGCAGAGTCAAGTTTGGCATTTTCCGAACTATTGACACGCCAAGCCCAAAAGGTTTGCCATCACTGGCTTATGCGCTCAACAGATAACCATTACATATAACCAGAAACTACATCATCTGACTTCTATCAATTCCCACCTCCTCTCTCTCTCTCTCTCTCTCTCTCTCTCTCTCTCTCTCTCTCTCTCTTTCACACCACACACACACACACACACACACACACACACACACACACACCAGTCCCGGTGTCCTTCACAGAGTGCAGTTGTCTTTGTAAGCAAAAGGCCAAGGTGCTGAGCAAATAAAATATTCAAGAGGATTTTTTTTCCCTGTGACCTCCAGTGTTAAGACTTTCTCCTGGGCCAGAGGCCAACAAGCAGGGAGGCGTGAGCAACTAAGCTCGCATGTGTGCAGGAAAGCTTTTAAGGGGGTACACACATAGGAAACAGAAGGAAAACGGAAGAAGACTGGCCCCGCTGTTCACAAGGGGCGCACTGTGATCGAGTTGCAATGTGCACCTCAAAAACCTGCAACTGAAAAACAAATGTGCACCTGCACAAAAGATGCACAGAGTCTAGCGATGCACAGTTGGTGACAGCTGTTACCTGTGAATAGTTCCCGTGTGGCTGGGAGATGTTGAAAGGAGAGCTGGCGCGAGCATTAGATCAGGGGTGCTCAAAAAGTGAACACCCCTATTTGAATGCTCGTGAGCAGAACTGAGAAGAGCATAGGACTATTTGCTACCTGTTTGGGACAAATGTGTAGATGGGCACCTCCTCCTTCTTCAATTTGCTTTCCCATGAAAAAGATGCTCACACATAGAAAACCAGCAGGTAAGGAAAAAGACTAGGCTAGAACCTATTCCTTTGTTGTCTGCTTCTGGTGCATATGATGCTCTTTGTTTTTCACATTTTTATGCCACCCTTCCTCCGAGCTGCTCAGGGTGGTGTACATCGTTCCTCCCCTACTTCTGTCCTCACGACAACCCTGTGAGGTAGGTGAGGGAACTAGAGAAAGTGCAGAAGACAACAACCAAAATAATTACTGGGCGGGGGCACCTCCCTTATGAAGAAAGGTTATAGCGTTTGGGGCACTTCAGTCTAGAAAAAAGGTGCCTGAGGGGGGACATGATTGAGATGTACAAAATTATGCATGGGATGGATAAAGTAGATAGAGGGAGGTTCCTTTCCCTCTCTCAAAACACCAGAACCAGGGGACATCCACTAAAATGGAGTGTTGGGAGAGTTAGAACAGATGAATTTTTTTTTACCCAGTGGGTAATTAATTTGTGGAACTCCTTGCCACAGGTGATGACATCTGGTCTAGGTGCCTTTAAAAGGGGATTGGACAGATTTCTGGAGGAAAGGTCCATCGTAGGCTACAGGCCATGATGCGTAGTGCAACCTCCATACTTTAGAAGGAAGCTACCTCAGAATGTCAGATGCAGGGGAGTGGCAGTGAGATGCAGGTATCTAGTTGTCTTGTGTGCTCCCTGAAGCATCTGGTGGACTGCTGTGAGATACGGGAAGCTGGCCTAAATGGGCTTTTGGCCTGATCCAGTGGGGCTCTTTGTATGTTCTTAAGGCCCAGACTGTGTTGAAAGTATAGCTCCCTCCCCACAGACAGGGTAGCAAATTCTATTTTATTTACCTCATATTTTCCTCAGAATATTTCCTCAGAAATTTACATCAGAATGCCAGATGCCAGGGAGTGGCAACAGGATGCAGGCATCTTGTTATCTTGTGTGCTCCCTGAGGCATCTGGTGGGCCACAGTAAGATTAAGGCAACTGGACTAGATAGGCCTTTGGCCGGATCCAGCGGGGCTCTTCTTACGTTCTTATGCTGAGCGATTGTGAACGGTCACCCAGGAAGATTCATGGCAGGGATTGAAACACTCCCCCGTTAGGGGTGGTTGAGGACTGTGCAGAAATCCCTTCAAACTTGCCCGCAATGCGTAGTGGCACAGTACAGTCAGTGGCTTCCCATTGCACTTCTAACTGTTTGCCTGGTCTAGGCCCGAGAGCTCTTGTTCAATAACAATGTGTGAGGGGACCGTGTGGCGACTGAACAAGAGAGGCGTCCATTTTAATTGGCTGCAGCAACCCTGTGTGAGTGGGGAGAGGGTCCCAAGGATGTTGGATAGCTGGATATGCCATGACGTCACAGACTTGAAGCCGTGGATTTACTAAAATGGCTGACTGAATCATTGCCGCGAACGACGAGGTTTGCCGCCAGAAGGGCTCTCTCGCTCGCTCGGCGCGCGTGTGAAAGTTAATTTTATGGGGGGGGGTGAGTGTAGAAGTTTAAAAAAATACTCTTAATAGCCTAGAAGTAAAAAAAGAATTACTCTCCTATTGACAACTACTTGTGTTATGAAGAGATTTTAATGTAATATAATTACGCGGAATTAAACCTTGGAATTGCATATTAACTCATAATATGGTTACCACTGATGTTTCTCCACGATCACACGTTGTTATTTTGGTAAGTTTTTACTTCAGGAGTAAACGATTAAGCGCTAAACATCATGCGAAAACCCATTGGAAATGCTTGGAATGAGCAATGTTTTGGACATACTGTCATGGCCGCTAAGGAGTCAATGCGTTTCCATACATTCTAAAGGAAGGGCCTAGCCCTGGAGGGTCCCCAGCCCGCAAGCACCTCTTATTCCGACCACAGCTGGGGCCAAGGCCTCCACCTGAGCCTTGTCAGCAAAACCCACTTCTCCATCTTAACCGCCAGGCCGCTTAACACACTTATTTTACCATGTCAGCTGCCGTGAGCATTTTAATCTGTTAAGAGGGCTCCCTCCCCCCCCCCCAAGCCCCCGTCCTTTAACACGGCACCCATGTTTTATTTATCAGCCTTTGATTTAGAAATGCTTAGAAGGCACACCACGTCCTCCTTTCGACAGCCAAGTTCTAGTGGGCCTTTTTATTATTATTATTATTACCATTATGATTATTACTTTGGTGGTGGTGGTCCAACGGCTGGAAGAAAGCATCTTTATAGAGAATTACAGGCCACAGCAGCGTGGCAGGAAAGAACCGGGGTTGAGGAATGAAGAAAGCACTCAGCCAGGCCTATAAAGCTGTCTATAAAAACCTGATCGAAAGGCTGCAGTAGCATACGAGTGGTTTTCTCCACCCCCCCGCCCCAGATTTCTCACAGGGGCCTTGGTTCCTGCCCCAGTGACTACAGAAGAATTGAAGCCTTAAAAAAAAAGGCAGGGAAAGTTGATTCTGCCCCTTCTCCTGGGGGAGCTTTAAAGTCTGTCTTTAAAAAGCTGGATTGATGCTCTGGTGGTTGCAGAAAAGGCCAAGTGGTTTAAAAGCCAAGAAAGAAAGAGAGAGAAAAAATATTTGTGCCATATAAAACCATCACACACACACACGCACGCACGCACGCACGCACGCACACGCACACGCACACACACACACACACACACACACACGAAAATATAGGGCTCTCTTCAGTGGAAGGAGAAAAAAACACAAAATACACAAATCTCTCTCTCTCTCTCTCTCTCTCTCTCTCTCTCTCTCTCTCTCTCT
>JAJKFI010000077.1:194215-204854 GCA_029204185.1 Lerista edwardsae
AAGAAAGAAAGAAAGAAAGAAAGAAAGAAAGAAAGAAAGAAAGAAAGAAAGAAAGAAAGAAAGAAAGAAAGAAAGATGGATGTTATTATTTGCGACAGATATTATTTCCCTGCAGAAGAATGAATCAATTGCAATTATCGCCCTTTCTGGCTGGAACTGGCATGATTTTTGCTCCAGGTCAAGCTTACTAATGAAATGAGGCGCTACTATATTTTCTTTAGATTGAACAAAGGGCAAAGCCCTGACAGGTACAATGTGTTGCTAATCATGCTGTGTGCTTAACACTGCAAGAGTTAATGAGGGACAAACGGAGCCTCCACCGTCTCTCTGCCTCCCCCCCCCTTTCCAATCACCACTGAAGCGGGGTGATCTAAATGCGCACTGGGAGTTGTTTCGCTCCCTCCCTCCTTAGCCCTCCCCCTCCCCCTGGCTTGGGCAAGACTTTTGACACGTTCTCACAATGACCCCCGGCAGCACCTGCAATTTCATCGACAGGAGCGACAAAAGGCGCAACGGGAAAAGGCTCCGCTTCCTTTTCGGAACGACTTTTGAGCAAAACAAAAAGCACGCGCTGGGTTGTTTGGATGGAAACATAACCCTGATGTCAACCATTTGCTTTCTCCCCCTCCTCCTCCCCCACCCCATTCACCTTCCGGAATGAGAGCTAATAAAAAGCTTGTGCAAATAAACCATCGTAGCTGGAACCTGATATGAAGCTGCCTTCTTCTGGGTCATGCCGCTAGTCTATCAATCCTGGATTTTCTGTTCCACTGACAGGTGGGCCAGGCCCAGCACTGGTTGGGCTTGGTTGGGCATGCGACCACCGCCACAGGAAAGGAAGTAATTGGTCTGTGGAACTCCTTGCCACAAGATGTGATGACGGCATCCAGCCTGGATGCCTTTAAAAGGGAATTTGACCGATTTATGGAGGAAAACTCTATCACAGATTACAAGCTATGACAGGTATGTCCAGTCTGAGATTAGGTGGTTGCTCATCATGAGGGCCGGGTAGGAAATTTTCTTCTGTCATCCAAATTGCTCATGGATGGCAGGTTTTTTTGTTTGTTTGTTTGTTTTGCCTGGGGTAGGGATGGGTGTTCAGTACGTTTCATGATTTACACTTGTGAATAAAGTTAAACCCCAACCTCAGTCTGCTGTCTTCCTTGGGGATGGTGCAAAGGTAATAGGCTACCTTAGAATACTAGATGATTCTAGAATGCTCCTTAGAATGCTAGGTAGTGGCCATGAGATTCAAGTATCTGGTTGTCTCGTATGCTCCCTGAGGCATCTGGTGGGCCCTTGGCCTGATCCAGCTGGGCTCTTCTTATGTTCTTATGTCCCAAGCTGAGTCCATGCAGGGTAGTTATTATTTACTTCAGAGTTTTACCTCAGAATGCCAGATACAAGGGAGGGTCAACAGGATGCAGGCTTCTTGTTGTCCTGTGTGCTCCCTGAGGCATCTGGTGGGCCCTGTGAGATACAGGAAGCTGGACTAGATGGGCCTTTGGCCCGATCCAGTGGGGCTCTTCTTCTGATGTAAGTGAGGAGAGGAGGTTATTAGTCTGTTGATGAAGACAAGGGGACTAATCCTATGCAGGCCAGCGCCAGCAGTAAGCCCTTACTATCAGCACTGGTGTTGCAAAGTTGCCATAAGCACTTCTGCCATCAGTGGTGAGAACGTACCTCCAGTGTTGACCCAGCGCCACACCCCAGCGCCCAGAGGAGCCCATGCAGAGACAGTAGGCAGTAAGTCTCACCACCATCAGCAGTGCACCCTTTCTGGGCAGTTTGGGGGCAGAACTGGATGGGAGGAGCAGAGGTGGGACTGGTGGTGGCTGCCAGCCCTGGATCCTTACCTCTGTGTCAGGCCACGCTGCCTGACACTTTGGCCCTCAAGTCCGCACCAATAAAATAGCTGGGGCAGCCTTGAGGTGGTCCATTGGCAGGCCTGTACCCTTATCTGGGGCAAGAGGCAAACGTCCCCTTCCCCAAGGAGCCTCCTATAGCTGCCATGGTACCCCAAAGATGCAGCAGTAGGAGTGTTGTTACTGCTGCTCCTATAGGGTCCAGGCACCATAGGACTGGGCTGCCTGTATCCAGCGATGGGATCTGCAAATTGAGAAGGGGAAAATTGGGCGGGACTTACGCGGGACTTCCACGTGATTGGCTGCCTGTCTGCAGCGTTCCGCAGCTGCCCTGGCCTCGGGGGGGCTGCCCCCGGTTGGCACGCCCCACCGCTGCTCACCCAGGCACCCAGTGCTCCTCCCCCATCCTCTGCAACGAGCAGGAGCCCCCCCCAGGCCAGGGCAGCCGTGGAATGCTGCGGATGGGCTGCCAATCATGTGTAAGTCCCGCCTAAGTCCCACCCAGCGTTCCTCTTCTCAATTTGCGGATCCCATCGCTACCTGTATCCCCTATGGAGGAGCTAACGAAGATTTTTTTTTTTTGGCCTGGTTCCATCTCAAACTGCAGGTGAAAGCTCTAACGATAGAATATTTGTAGATTCCAGCAGAAACAGAGAAATCCCGGCAAAAACAAACATGTTTGCCACCATAGCTCTGCTTGCTTTAGCCACAAGATTAGCACTTCATGGGCCCAAGGGTGGTGGTTGGTTTTTTTTATATCTTAATTTACTGTGACTTGCTTTGACCTGATCTATTAATGAAGTACATACACTTTGAACTGCATGAGAACCGATTGTAGAAGGTAAAAGGATCCAGTGTGGTGATTCTCAAACTTTTTAGCACTGGGGCCCACTTTTTAGAATGACCCTCTGTCGGGGCCCACCAGAAGTGATGTCATTCACCTGGAATTGATGTCAGGGCTGAAGTGACATCATCAAGCAGGAAAATTTAGGCATACCCGTTTATGACAAAATCACTTATAATTAAGTAAACAAGCTTGGGTGCAATCCTAAGCTGCAGATGTGCCAGTGAATTGTGCCGACCCAGGAATGTCACAAAGGTGCCGTGAGGGATGTCTGCGCCGCTCCAGAATAGGCTAGGCCTCTGTGAAGACCTGCTCAGGCCTTCCTGTGCCAGGAACCAGTGCCAGGGAATGCCGGCTGAGTTCGGCCGGTATGTGGAATTTCGGAGGACGGAGAGAGGGCGGAGGGGAGGGTGGGGGAGGACAGGGGAGGGCAGATTCATGGGTGGACTGGCGCAGGGAGGAGACAGGATCCAGGACTTGGGCTGGATACTAACCCAGTGATGTCATGCAGGGGGTACGCGGGGGTACGCGAGTACCGGTTTCTAGGATTACAGTTGGCCCTGCCCATTCGCCCACCCACTCGTTGACTCCGCCCCCTGCAACATTTGAATTTCCTGCACGTTTGAGTTGCCTGCACATTCTCAGAGCCAGGCAGGCAGGCAGGCAGCGAGTGGAGCCTTGCCTTGCCTTGCCACTGAAAAATGAGCTGCTCTCGGGTTTTGGAACTGTTGGGTCACTTTAACATGATGCCAGGCCTCCTTCACATGTTCTGGGGGTGCTGTGGAATACTGTTGCAACTGTTGGGTCAGTTTAAAATTGTCTGAGGCCTCAAAAAGGGCTTTTTTCATGTCACTTCCTGCCACGACATCACTTCCGGCTTATGACATCACTTCTGGTGGGCGGGTCCCAACATGTGCCAATCAAAAGTGAGTACCTGTTGTTAAATCATTTAGATGACACCACTGTACTAACCCCTGGCCCAAGGCCAGCCTGCCCTACATGGGCCGCTCGGAGTTGTGTCAGCAATTTCTCCAGCAGAACTCCGAGTAGCCCTATTGAGGCTTACCTCAGGGTAAGGAGACAACATCCCCTTACCCTGATGCGGCTTCCACGCTGGATAAAGTGCTGGCCTGCCGGTTCTGGCACAGGTTCGGAATTGGGCTGTTACTAACTTAAACGTTTACAATAAGTGTAAGTTTAAAATGGGATGTGGTGGCGCGGCGGGTTAAACCGCTGCTGCTGAGCTTTTTGACCGGAAGGTTGGGAGTTCAAGACTGCGCGATGGAGTGAGCTCCCGTCACTTGTCCCAGCTCCTGCCAACCTAGCGGTTCAAAAGCACCTAAAAATGCCAGTAGATAAATAGGGACCACTTCGGTGGGAAGGGAACGGCGTTCCGTGCGCTACGGCTTATAGTCATGCCGGCCACATGACCACGGAAGCTTGTCCTTGGACAAACGCCAGCTCTACAGGCTTAGAAACGGAGATGAGCACCGCCCCCTACAGTCGGTCACGACTAGACCATTCGGTCGTGGGGAAACCTTTACCTTTACCTTTTAAGTTTAGAATGCATTTCCTAAAAAGATCTCTCCTAACCCTCCCAAGCAATTGCTGGTTTGTTGTTGTTTTTTAAGTTTCCAAGCATCCCAAAGGCTGCCATCCTATCCACACCCACTTAGGAGTATTCCCCATTGGCTGCCGTCGTCAAAAGCATATACATAGTAGCCTGTTAGAAGTACAGATCTGTACCATTTCCCCAAATGCAGTCACATCAAGTCTACTAAAAATAAAATATACACTGAAATGAATGGGGGACCCACTTGAAATTGGTTCACAACCCACCTAGTGGGTCCCGACTGACAGTTTGAGAAACACTGCTCTAGCAATACAGTTGGGAGACAGATTTACCACCTCCTCGATGAAAGCTGGGCCTAAGTTTATTAAAAGAGTGACTAGCTTCAAACAAACACAGAACATCCTCTGTCTGTCATTCGCTATCATGCTGTCAAATGCCCTGTGGTTTGGAGTTGATTTGCATGATTTACTGTGCATATGTTTTGTTTTGTTTTGTTGTCTGGTTCCAAAGACTAGAATTATCTTCTATTGAGGCTGCCTCTGCCATGAAAGCTCGCAGATTCTCTTTGTCCTCGGCAACCTGTGTAATATCATTTGCAGAATCCCAATCAGCCTTCCTGCTCGCTGTATCTTCTCTTTCTCGGAGCCATCAATAGCCAAGCTGTTTGGGAACCAAGACATATTGTCGGGAGGGACTGATAAGTACATCAAACAGCACACACAATCCCAGCACAACTGTGTGCCCCGTCACCCCAATCAGTCTCTCACAACAAACCGCACTGGGACCAGATGCAGGCAGTATGCAAATTTTAAGGGCGCAATCCTAACATGGAGTTAGGCCGGCACAGTTAGGCCAGCAAAGTTTGGCTGGCACAAGGGCCACCGTAAAGTATGTTTGGACCACTCTCAGAGTCAGAGAGGCCAGCACACAGACATGCACCATCCTCCCTGACTCTGAGAGTGGTCCAAATGCACTTTGCAGTGGCCCTCGTGCCAGCCAAACTTTCCTGGCCTAACTGGGCCAGCCTAACTCCAGATAAGGATTGTGCCCCCAACTCTCTTCCCCGGGCACTCACAAACTATTTATTACACTAAGTCCATAGCCTCAAAACAATTGCATTCCAAAGTCTGGATTGAACTCACAGCAGTGTGTTGAGTGTTCTCCCTGATTGAGACCTGCTAAGTGCAAAAGGAAAACCCTCTGTCATGATGCAAACCACCAGGGATGATAACCTCTGAACCTTCACCTCCTGTGGCGGTCGACCTAATGAGCACACTTATCTTGCCTGCCAAGTGTTACATGATACAGATGGGAAGTTTGCATGGCTGGCCTTTTGGCCAGGAGGATTTGGGCCAGGGGTGGGGAGGGCGACGTTGTGATTGTGCTCGACAAAGCAGACATGAGATCATATTGATTAGAATTAATAGGGTAAGGGTATCCGTTACCTATGTGATGCTGGGCTGAAAAGATTGAATAGATTTCAAGATGGAGACACAGAATGACAAATGAGTTGTACTGGTGCCTTCAGGAAATGTTGCAAGAAAACCTGTTGCTGCAAACTGATCGCATCTTACTGAGGGTGCAAGCCTAACCTGGAGTGAGGCCGGCACAGTTAGGCCAGCAATGTTTGGCTGGCAAAAGGGGCCTGCAAAGCGTGTTGGGACCTCTCTTGGAGTCAAGGAGGATGGCGCCAGTGATGTCATGCAGGGGGAACGTGGGGGAACTCAGTTCCACTAGTTAAAATTAGGGCTGACTCCACCCACTTCACTCTCCCTCCCAATTCCTCTGCAAAGAGCTTTCTTCTTGGTTGGCCGGCACTCAGAGGGTTAAAGGGAGCGACTCCGGATTCCTAGGGGGGCGAAGGCAGTAATGTCATTCAGGGGGAATGGACCAGAATGGGCATTCTGGATCCTAACGGGCTCCGTGGCTGGTTCCGGGTTCCCGACAAGTGCCAATCAAAAGTGAGTTCCTGTTCCTAAATCATTTGAATGACACCACTGGATGGCGCATATCTGTTCTGAATCCAAACATGCCTCAATGATACATGGCCAAGAAGTTGGAGAAGACATCGGGCAAGGACGTGCGGGCAGGTGAGGCAGAGCCTCCAAGCCTCCCCTGTGGTTGTGCCTGCACTCTACACAGTGTTTGTACAACCACTCACAGGGGAGGCTGAGCTGTCTCTGCCCCCCTCTAGTCTCTTTACACAGGAAGAGATAAGAGTTGCATGAGTTGCCCAAAAGGCTTGCGAACCACTCAGACACCGGTGGAGTGCATGTGCAACCACAGGGAATCATATGGTACTCCGCTCAGTTTCTGAGTGGTTGCACGATCACAGGGGAAGCTGAGCTCTCATCTCACACAACTCTAGTCTCTCCCTGAATAGTAACAGGCATGTAGAGCTGGAGCATAAGGAAGGCGGAGCACCGAAGAACAGGTGCTTTTGAATTATGGTGTTGGAGAAGACTCTTGAGAGTCTCCTGGACTACAAGGAGATCCAATCAGTTAATCCCACAGGAAATCAAGCCTGATTACTCCCTGGAAGGACAAATCCTGAAGCTGAAGCTCAAATACTTTGGCCATCTCATGAGAAGAGAAGACTCTTTAGAAAAGACCCTCATGCTGGGAAAGGTTGAAGGCAAAAGGAGAAGGGGGCGGCAGAGGATGAGATGGTTAGACAGTGTCACCAAAGCGATGAACATGAAATTGGGCGAACTCCGGAAGCTAGTGGAGGACAGGGAGGCCTGGCGTGCTGTGGTCCAGAGAGTCGGACACGACTTAGTGTCTGAACAACAACAACAACAACAACAACTTGTTGCTATACAGGGATTAGACCTGAGGCAGCAAGAGCTCAGCTTCCACGATGATTGGGCAGGGGCTTGAGGCTTTTGGGTAGCCTCCAGAATACCTCGTAGTGCCACACCACAACAAGTGCCTTATCAGCCACTCACTTCACCATAATCCCATATCCCATGTCACTGAGATAGGGGTGAGTGCTTCATTTGGGGCCGCTGATGAAGGTAAGTGATAGAGCATTGCAAGGGTGGGGCTGGAAGAAAAGACCCAGATTAGCAATGAAGCAGGAAGAATAACAGCCACTGAACCTGGATCAGGCCAAAGGTTTTTCTCAGCACTCTGCCCAGGCCCTACCTTACCCCCAGGGATGCACCTTTTCATGTCGGGATAGTGTGACCCTCTCCTCTGTGTCCAACAGTTGACTTCATGCTGCACCAACACCAAGTCCGGAAGGTTCTACACCACACTTCCTTGGGTTGAGCTTTGGCTGGTATTTTATGACTCAGTCCAACAGAATCGCACTGCCATAAAACCCAACAACGGCTCATAGAAGGCAGCCCTTAAATGTTTAAAGATATCTGCTTGATATCTCAGCGGATAACTGAGTCATATTGTTTCCTCGGACGTCCGCGATAATCTCCTGCATCACTTTCATGAGATGAGAGGTGCTCCGAGAAAGGGCTGAGTTTTTTTTTCTCCTTTTATCTTCCTCACAACCACAAAGAAGTTGCTTGGAAGTCATAATGTATTACAAGGAAATCTGGGGACCTGCAAACCAAACCTGACAGTCCCTCATCGAAGATGCCTTTGCTTCACAAAGAAGACAGAAGGTTCGGCAAGCACAATTGATATGCGCAAATCAGCCCATATTTTACCTTTTGGCTTCCTGTCTTCGAGGCTGAAATTCACCATGGACTGAAAATTGGAGGGTTTCCATTTGATTTATGCCCTTCTTAAGCAAGCCTCACTGTTTTTCAAGAAGGCGTGTTGCCTAAGGAGGGCTACTTGGGGAAGAGAAGTCATCGTAAAGCACCATTCCTTGCCCACCGCTTCATAACGGAGACCGTATCTTAGGAGCTTTTGGCTTGAGAGGATGTTTCTTATGATTCATCAGCCTGCCAGCCACTGTGGGGAAAAAGTGTCAGGTTTGCTCTCTACTTGTGCTGTTTTCAGATGTTCTGCTCTGCACTTGTTCTCTTGGGTGCAGCTTTTCTTGTTTAAAAATAAAGAAAAATAGAAGGCCATGCTTAATATTTGCACTGAGGAAGACGCAACGTGAAGGAATAATATAGTGAGCCCTCCTAAGCCACAGACTTGGCATCCGTGGATTTGAGGAATACCAGATGTCTCCCTCTGCCTCAGAATGTCCCCAGAAACAAACCTGAAGTCACAGGTGTGAACCGGAAGCTTCCTAGAGGCCTTCTGAGGAGGTAGAAGACCAATGGAGTGGGCCAACAGCAGTGGTGTTCCTAGAAGGTGGGACAAAACACAAAGTTTTGCAGGAGCCTGAGCTCCTGTGTAAAGCAGCCATGCCCCCTTGCCTTCAGAACCATTGGCAGCTGTGCAAGGCCCAGAGACTGTCTGCCTCCCAGCAACCCAGAGTCCTTACCGGTTCTGTTGCTACGGGAGGCAGCAGAGACTTGGGCACAGGCCAAGGGACCTGTCCAGTGATGTCATGCAGGGGGTACGCGGGGGTACGTGAGTACCGGTTTCTAGGATTACAGCTGGCCCCACCCATTTGCCCGCCCACTTGTCAACTCCGCCCTCTGCAACGTTTGAATTTCCTGCATGTTTGAGTTGCCTGCATGTTCTCAGAGCCAGGCAGGCAGGCAGGCAGGCAGCGAGCGGAGCCTTTCCTTTCCTTGCCACTGAAAAATGAGTTGCTCTGGGGTTTTCACATGATGCCAGGCCTCCTTAACATGTTCTGGGGGTGCTGTGGAATACTGTTGCAACTGTTGGGTCAGTTTAAAATCATCTGAGGCCTCAAAAAGGGATTTTTCATGTCCCTTCCTGCCACGACATCACTTCTGGCTTATGACGTCACTTCCGGTGGGCGGGTCCTGACATGTGCCAATCAAAAGTGAGTACCTGTTCTTAAATCATTTAGATGACACCACTGGACCTGTCCAGTGATGTCATCTGGGCTTGCCAAGAACCGGAACGCCCGGATGATTGACAGCCCTCCGCCCCTATGGCGGAGGGCTGCCACGCCTCCCCAAGCCTCACAGCGCCCGAATCGCTCTATTTTAGAGCGATTCGAGGCGCAAGGGCGGGCGGGCCCAGCAGCAGCTCGCCCGTCCTCCGGAGAGGCGGCGCGGCCCAGGCCCTCCGCAGAACTAGCGGAACGGAGTACTGGGCCGTTCCGCCTGGATGACGCCTCTGGACCTGTCCCCCGCAATAGCCCTACTCCCCCACCATTTGTTGAATCTGCACCATTTAGGCACCTGTCAAGACAGCACTTTCCCATATAGCCTGGCACTAACCTCACAGTACCCGCATGCCCCGACCCACACTGTCCGGCGGCACTCTGTAAGTTTCCTTTTGGTTGTCTCATCTTGCCTGTCTTACAATAAACTGTCTTACCCCTCAGCCTTGGCCTGGACTTGCTCCTTCCTCAGATCACGGAGAACGTCCAGATTGCTGTGACAGGCTGGAACAGCAGCTCAGATACTTTGCTCTCTGAGCCACGAATGCCTCAAGGGGAGGGGGAGGAGCTCACTCTACCTAGGAGCTCAAGCTCTTGCAAAACTTAGCATTTTGCCCTCGTCCATAAGGCCACCAGCCCGGCGCAATTTCTGGAGGTCTGGCACAATCTCCAAGCAAGTTGTTGTGGTGGTGCCACAACCCTGCCCCCACATTGGGACTCCAACAACCATGGATTTTTTTTATCTGCAGGGGGGAGAGGGTCCTAGGACATGTACCTAGGGCTCACCAATGGGCAGCAGACCCATTGCTGCATACAGAGTTCCACCTTCTCTGGACCAGGCCTGCCCAACCGATGACTCACCAAGCTGAATTCGGCCATGCCACCACTAGGAGGTCCAAAAAGCTGCTTGACAGAATATGTGAAACTACATCATACCGAGATGGACCACTGGTCCAGCTTGACCAAGGTGGTCTTCTCCGATTGGAAGCCATGCTCCAGGATTTCAGACAGTCTCTTCCAGGCCTTATTGCAGATGCCAGAAATTTAACATGGGGCTTTGGGCGTGCAAAAAAAAAAAAAAAAGATGCTCTACTACTCAGTTAGGGCCCCTTCCCACTGTATTGGAAAAGGCAGGAGCCACCCCGAGGATGGGGAGTTGTATCAGCAAAGGCCCCTTGTCCCAGATAAACCAGGAATTATAGGGTTAATCCCAGAAGGTATTTGCAAGCCTCGCACAGGTGCAGATGGGCGTGGCTGATGAATTAAAGTCTGCCCACTGACTGGCCTCTGTATATTGGCCAAAGTATAAAGCTGGGATGGGAGTTGGATGGGACCTGGGAAGGTCCTGGAGGAGGGCACCAGGTAGGTGCTGGACGGACGGACGGACGGACGGACGGACGGACGGACGGACGGACGGA
>JAJKFI010000077.1:212637-240583 GCA_029204185.1 Lerista edwardsae
CACACACACACACACACACACACACACACACACACACACACACACACCCCGCATTCCTTGCATTCTGCCTTCCAATGGCTATCCTACTGTTTGTTGGGGGGGGGGTCACATGCCCTCTGGTGGCACGCCTATGGAGCCCATGGGGGCGGCACCCGCCACCCAGCTGCCACTACCAAGGCACTGCCACCCGCCTTCCGCAGCTTTCCCAAGGACTAGGCAGGCAGCATATGATGGTGTGTAGTGCTCCAACGGGTTTCTGATAATTAATTCCTGTTTTCCGATGAAAACTGGATGTAATATTCAAATACCCATTAGAGGCTTCAGAACTGGTTGTCTTGCGTGCTCCCTAAGGCATCTGGTGGGCCACTGAGAGATACAGGAAGCTGGACTAGACCTTTGGCCTGATCCAGTGGGGCTCTTCTTATGTTCTTAAGGCCCAGATTGGGTTGCAAGTTATTATTTACCTCATAATTTTACCTCAGAAATGTACCTCAGAATGTCAGATACAAGGGAGTGGCAACAGGATGCAGGAATCTTGTTGTCTCGTGTGCTCCCTGAGGCATCTGGTGGGCCACTGAGAGATACAGGAAGCTGGACTAGATGGGCCTTTGGCCTGATCCAGCAAGGCTTTTTCTTATGTCCTTATGTTCTTAACTCTTTCAGAGCACTACACACTATCGCACAAGGCTCTGGAAAGTGCAGGGAGGTGGGGTGTGGCAGTCGCGTTGGGGGAAGGGGATGGAAGTCTGCGGCCTTGGCCCTGGGCAGCAAATGGGCCAGTTCTATGGCTGCTGCCATCAAACCAGAAGTCCTGTGCTTCCAGGAGGGCAATAAGCTGCTTCTCGTTTGAGAAGCATCACTGTAGCAGGTCAGAGGGAGGCAGCAGTGGAAGACTCTGGGTGAAAGACACCTCAAATCCGCTGCCCCCCTGGACCCTCACAACCTGCCACTGATGCAACCTGCATCAGGTGACTGCATGGATGGGCTGACAGTGATGTCATCCATGCCACTGTGAAGGCTACATCTGGGACTGAGGATTTGGTAAATCACAGAATACCATATATTTGTAAAAACCCCATTGAAAAAATGTGGTTTTGACTAGCCTGCTCATGTAAACCACCTTGGGCATTTGCTTCGGCATGGGAAAGGCTGAATATGAATTCTGCAAATAAAAATAAATAATAAAAGTACCTGGGATTGTCTGTGTGTAGTCTATCCTCTTTACCATTGAAACCGTAAGTTGTACAGGTAGTTGTACTCATCGTATTTTGCTGCATCCACAGAGGTTAAAGTAGCAGGTCACATCCTTTTACAATGATGAACTATGTTTACCATGCTTGAGCACCTGATATCTCTGCACAATGTCTTGGACCATTCATTTTGAGCCAATAGGATATATATAGAACTTCATTTTGAGCCAATAGAATATGTAGCCTTACCATTGGGTACCATAGAATCATGGCCATCATCTCATTGACTTGAACCAATCCCAATTCTCTAGTGAGAAGGGCTGGATAATGGTGGCATTTGGGTACCCAGAAGTTTGCAGGTTACCAAACAGAAGAGAGCATCACATGATGTGAACTATACCTGGGGAAATAAAGATGACTAATTCAGATGACTAAAGATGACCCCTGCTAACTGGACAAGAGGCACTTTTTCCAGTGGTGTTCCTCTTATATTTAGCAGGGGGAGAGTAACTGTCCCTCTTCACCCCTGCGCAGTCTTTCTAGTGGCTGTTGCTGGCGGTCTGCCTTTTTTTTAGATTGTGAGCCCTTTTGGGACAGGGAGCCATTTAACTTTATTATTACTATTTGCCTGTAAACCGCTTTGTGAACTTCGTGTTGAAAAGCGGTATATAAATACCTGTTGATTGATTGTTGATTGATTGACAAAGCCGGTCCTTCTATCAAATGTGCTGGAGATTTCATTTCTACCAATGTTACTCTAATACATCATTGGTAGAAAATGGTTAAAATTGTGATTAATCTCCAGGTGTGCAAATTATTATTTGGGCAACATTAAAACATAATTACTTGTTTTCAATGCCCACCTCACCTTAATAGGTTGTTGTTTTCCATTATACCAGTGGTATTCAAACTTTTTAGACCGGGACCCATTTTTCAGAATGGCACTCGTGTTGGGACTCACTGGAAGTAGTGTCATTCACCTGGAAGTGGTGATGTAGCAGGAAGTGACATCATCAAGCAGGAAGTAACATAATAATAATTGTAACATAATAAAATGACACTCCTGAAATGCAAACTGGCATTCTTGGACTGCAACCATTGTACAACCATGAAACAGCCAGTACAAAATATTATGTATAAGTGGTAAACTAAAAACAAAATTAAAAAAAAAACAACCCTCACTTGTTCACTCAGAAAAGGAATACAACAAAAGTAAGGTCTACAGTTTCCAAGATGGCTGCTCCCAGCTTTCCATGACCCACCTGACAATCAGGTCGCGACCCACCAAGTGGTCCCGACCCACAGTTCAAATAACACTGCATTATACCTTTGCTGAGTATTGAAGCCTAGTGCTTGCGGAGGGGGGTTTGCTTGCT
This sequence comes from Lerista edwardsae, assembly GCA_029204185.1. Classification (NCBI taxonomy): domain Eukaryota; kingdom Metazoa; phylum Chordata; class Lepidosauria; order Squamata; family Scincidae; genus Lerista; species Lerista edwardsae. Next base: position 215,204 of record JAJKFI010000077.1, read on the forward strand.
CAATCCAATGTCTCTTGTTGGCTTGGATTTTTTTACTTTATCATCTAACACATTTGCATCTTTGGTTAATGATAGATGCCCAGATTATCTTCCAGCATTACTTTGATTTCCCTCCTTACTTGAAGGCACAGTCTCCCCCTTCCCACCCCACAAATGGCTGCATTGATTGAATTAGGAATCACTCTCACACTGCATCCAAGGATTTCCTGCCTTGTTTCCTCCACTTACTGCAATCCAGCCTGCGTTTGGGTAATTAAAATCGCCCATTTCCACCAGTCCTGTTCATTTACATGCCTTATCTTTTTAAATTTATGCAATCATTTCAGGGCATTTGAATTCCTCATGGCCAGATGGATGAATATGCTTGCAGGACTACAAGAATTGCTGATTTATTTTTTTCTCTCCAGCCACGAACAATGATGACATTAGTACACAATGTTATTTTACTCATTCCAAATTCTCCGTTTGGGGATGATTATAGTACTAGGGAGGAAAAAGAGAGCTGTTATTTGCGCACTGCAGGGGATTGCGAGGACGTGTGTGCAAATGACATGTACATTTCACTCCCATAGTCCTTGCCAGAGACGTACAGTCAGGGGAGGCAGTGCAGGTAGAGCCTCACCTGTCACACTCCAATGAAAATAGCCTCAGGGTGCAATCCTAAGCAGTGCCGGACTGGTGAGGCTGACGGGCCAGCGCCATATCCTAGCGCTGTTTAGGGCACGCTGGAGCCTCCTCACGGCAAGGGAGCATTCGCTCCCTTACTGTAGAGGAGGCTCCAGCCTCCACTATGGGCTCCTCGGATCTGCGCCTGCTAAAAGGCAGGTGCAGATCCAAGGAGACCATGCACCCCGAATTGGGGCTGCGTAGCCTTCCAAATGGGTCTAGGATTTGCCCACGTCCCACCTCCGTCCCACCCTCCTCCCACCCTCCTCCCGCCAATCCCCGAACCGCCCCGTCATTGCATCTCCCTCACGCCGGCTGGCTTCGGCTGATGCAAGGGAGGTGCTGCACGAGTGCAACTGGACCAGCGCTGCCTGCAGCATCAGTCCCGTTGCCTTAGCGCCGACACGGGGGTGCCAAAGTGTCGGTGCAACCCCATTGCGCCGACGCGGCACAGTCCATAGGATTGTCATGTACTTACTGCCCATGTACTTACTCACCCCTGCTAACTGGGCAAGAGGCACTTTTTCAAGTGGTGCTCTTCTTATATTTAGCAGGGGGAGAGCAGTTGTCCCTCTTCACCCCTGCGCAGTGTCTTTTCAAATGGCTGTTGCTGGTGGGGTTCTGCATTTTTTGTTAGATTGTGTGCCCTTTGGGGGCAGGGAGCCATTTAACTTTATTATTATTATTATTTGCCTGTAAACCGCTTTGTGAACTTCGTGTTGAAAAGCGGTATATAAATACTGCTTGATGATGATGATGATGATGATGATGATGATGATGATGATGATGATGTTCCATTGAGATGTTGCTCAATCAGTTGAGGCTGAGCTCGTCAATTTTGCATCTCTAGTCCCTCTCTAATCCCTCTATACTATGTAATTGGCATGGTGCCTGTCACTGTACAGGGAAAAATGAGAGGTGCTGCAGTGATGAGCTCAGCCTCTCCTCTGATTGCAGTCAGGTGGTGCCCCAGAATGCCTTGCGGCTTCTGGGTAGAACCCAAGAATGTTTTGCGGTGCTATAGCAAGTGCCCCTCTCCAGCCAATCGCCTCACTGTCCCAGCCTAATACCCCAGCCTGCCCTATGCGGCTATTAAGATCTGTGCCAGCAAATCCAAGAAGCCCAATGTAATACCAGGTTGGCCAGGGGGATGGATAGGATATGGCAGAAGCCTGCTCTTCTGATCCCACCTTCCTCCTGAGCCTGCTCCTCCCCCTGTTCTGTTCTCCCCTGTTCTATCCACTCCCTGCCCAAAACACCTCCTACCCAGGGGCAAAGTTAAACAAGTGCAGGGGAGGTGCAATTGCACCGGGCTACAAGCTTTAGTGGGGCAACAAACTGAGCTTGACACTAGCAACCAAAATTGTGCAATCCTTGGAATGTATGAATAGTACCATCGTGTCATATACCATGCAATGCAGAATTCAATGCAAAATGCAGTGAAACAACCCAGAGTGTAATAGCTTCAATCTATCAAAAGTTATGGCCAAAAAGAAGACTCCTGAGACTTGATTCTCAATCGAGTTGATTTCCCTGCATTTAGGCCAGCAAAGTTTGACCAGCACAAAGGACATTGTATAGTATTTTTGGAATACTATCGGAGTCAGAGAAGCCAGCACACAGATGTGTTCCACCCTGACTGAGAGTGCAATCCTAAACTGGAGTTAGGCCGGCATAAGCTAAACCAGCAAAGTTTGGCCAGCACAAGGAACACCATAAAGCATGTTTTGACCACTCTTGGAGTCAGAGAGGCCAGCACACAGACGTGCACCATCCTCCTTGACTCCGAGAGTAGTCCAAACACCCTTTATGGTGGCCCTTATGCTGGCCAAACTTTGTTGGTTTAGTTTATGCCAGCCTAATTCGTTTAGGATTGTGCTCTGAGAGTGGTCCAAACGCACTGTACAGTGGCCCTTGTGCCAACCAAACTTTGCTGGCCTAACTTTGCCGGCCTAACTCCAGGTTAGGATTGCACCCTTAGTTGTGTATGGATCCTGTTGTGCTTTGCCTGGTCTGGTTTTTAACTCTTTCTGTAAGCATGATTTCATTGCTGGAATGTCGGGTTCTGCGCAGCTTTGGAAACGCATCTTGCAAGATGGCACAAAATGCTTAGAAATGAAGACATAAAATCAGTTCCCCAAGGTGCCTAGTTGGGAAGAGAAGTACTGAGTCTATATGTGGGTGGGTAGCTAAACAAATACATACACATGAAACAAATTGATGAAACTAATCTAAACGAGCTGACCAAAAAGACAATGAAACAGGAAATGGAAAATAAAGAGAAGATGCGTTTTCATAAATCACACCATGCTGGGCAACCTAATGATATTTTTGTTCGTGGCTGGACATATTCATTATGCAAGTCTTGTACTCCCTCTTTTTAATAGTTCTCCCTACTGAAACACCCCGAGGTCCCATTATGTGCTAATGACTTTCACCATTTCACTGCAGAGCTAGTTTCCAGTGGAGCTCAAGAGCTGGCGCCATCTCAGAGCTCCGTGTAAACTGGCGTCCGGCTCGACTGTTTGTCCGCGTTGGAATCCAAGCGACTGGCATCCCTTACTTTGTCTAGAGCAGACGCCACAGTGGCCACCCACGGACAGCATCTTAAATGTGGAGCGATGGTGATTTATGAGGGCAATCAAACTTCCATTGATTTCACAGGAAAACCTCCCTTGACATCAAGGGAGGATGCGATGAGGCGCTTCTTCGGTCCCAAATGCACCTCGGCACAAATGGACTGGGCAAGATGGCCTGGGGTGGGCGTTCCTTTAGAGTCACATTAGTGTGATCGCCAATGGGCACATGTGCATCTCACGCCCGTCGCCCAAGACGTGGCCCCACGTTGGCGCTAACGATGTCATCCGTAGCATGGTGCTGTAGGTCACTTCTGCTCATTTGCTCGTTATCGTTCCAGATCTGGGATGTCCTTTGCGCTCTGACACTTTATTGAAAAGATGGGATATCTTGAGTCCAGGCTGTGGCTTTTCGTATTTGCTATTACGGCCTCATCTGAAGTGGGAGGCAGGTTTCCTCTCTTTGTTCACAGTGGCTTCTCGTCCTTTCTGTAGCGCCAATTTGCAGTGCCTTAGAAAAAGTAATTCACATGAAGGGCGATAAGCCACCTCGAGCCTCGTAACATGCTCTTGTTTGCGTGCTCTCAGTTAGCACAGATAGGATCTGTTTGCCTGGCTGGAATTTAAAGCGTTGCAATCTGTACGTCAATATTGCAATGAGAGCGGTTTTTAAATACAAAGATCATCGTGTGGATTATGTCCCCCCTTTCTTGCAGCTACAATAAAAAACAACTGAATTCCCTTGTGGGAATGCCGTAAAGACATTGGGATACCTCGAATGCTCATCTTGTGACCCCATCCTTCCATCAGCAATGTACTGTTGTGGCTGCAGTAAAAAGGTTCCTGCTGCAAAGTTCCACTGCTGGCTTCAAAGGCATGGAAGAAGAGATAAGGAAGCCGGGGAAACCACCTTCTACCAGACCTTGGCTTGTCTTAAACCAGAGTTCCACACAGAGGGTCAAACCAGATGTGTTGGCTGCATTTGCAGTTGCATTGGCTGTGGGGAGGGCAATCAGGGTGGTGCTGGCATTTGGTGGCTGGGGATTCTGGTGAAAAGCCTTGCACAGGGTGTGTCCCGCACACACACACACAACCCATGATGCAATATTGAATGCAATCACTCAGTGCGCAGTCCTAACCTTGAGTTAAGCCGGCACTGTTAGGCCTTCAGTTTGGCTGGCACCAGGGCCACTGTAAAGCAGGTTTGGACCACTCTTGGAGTCAGGGAGGATGGCGCGCCTCTGTGTGCTGGCCTCTCTGACTCCAAGAGTGGTCCAAACATGCTGCTGCTCAAGCAGCATGTTGGGGGGGAGGACCTAGCAGTGCCGCAGCGATCGCAGCGATATTTTTTTGTCGATACAGGAAGTTAGCTCTGACTGTACAATGGAGCTGTTTTCAGCATCAGGGAGGCCTGCGGAGGTGGCCATGGCCCTCCGCAACCCTTCAGAACACGCTCTCAACCCCCCACAGGTAGGGCAAATGCCCCTAAATACCTGCAGCGCTGCAATTGCTGTGGTACTGATGCAGAGGCGGAGGAAGGGTGTAGCCCGGGGTGGTGTGAGCCATGGGCGCCGGGTAGTGGCAGGGCGCCATTGCACAGAGTTCGCAGACTAACCTGCATGCTGTTTGCCCTGCCCTCCCTCCCTCGCATCCGTTTCACTCCAAAATGGAGCTATTCTGGGCACAGGGAGGCATGGCTGGGTGACGCACGGGGGCAGGGCGACGTGCTGGGGGGCGCAGTTTTGTCACCCTGCCATGGGCGCACTCGGGCCGCCATTCGCCCCTGTGCTGCCGGGCAGTAATTTCTTAGGCCAATCCTCGGAGAAATGGCCCGTTTTTGTGCTCAATGGTGGGCCATGACTCACCTTGAAAAGCACTGCTATAATTCATCTCTCCTCCACTGTAGCCATGGAAATGTGTCGGCCCTTGATTTAATTCAGCTGGAGCAAGCTCCACTCTCGGAGGCACACCCCGAGAGATAAGATACGCGGTCTTTGGGCAAAGGTGCACATTCCATACTACCCAAGGACCTTGAGAAAGATAGCAAAATAGCTTGGAGAAAACAACAAGGTAGTGAATCGTTGTGTAATCAGGCAGAGAAACCAGAACTATTAACCAATTAGAATAGTGTATACATGGTAGAGAATATGAGAATAATAAAAGGAGCCTGGGGAGAAAAAAAGTTCCTCAGAAAACTCTGGACCAAACCTCTGCTGTTTGTGTCCTTCCTTCACTCCACTCAGTCTGTTCTACCAGATTGATAGGTATTTTCTCTGAGGCAATGATAGTGATATCGGCTTCTAACAGCCCAAAATTTTAAATAACTTCTTGGTCAGAAGCAGTGCAATTATTCGGCTAATTCATATCTTCCAGAATTTGGTTACTAACTCATTGAAACAAATGCAAACCAGGGTTAGGCGATCAGTCAGCATTCCCTTGCATGCCCTCTGGCTGAGTACGGCATATCTATTGCGAGTGGATCTTCCCCGTGTGTCTATGTGTATCTCAGGCAAAAACATAAATAACACAAGAACGCTTGAGAACATGACTCGGCGCTGGAATGCATGTATCATTCTCTGTTTCACAGTTTTCTCATAGCTCTTCCAGGGCTTCCAAGCTGTTCATCTCTTCTTTGGTTTCCATTATTTCGGCATAGCTGTCAGCGGATGACACATTGCACAAAGGTGTGACATCCCCAAGGAGGAGATGATGACATAGAAGAATTTAACCATTGAGATGCTGGAATACTGATGTGTTCTTTAAAAACAGTTTGAATCCTAATGTCTGAACCTGGCTAATCACATGGCTAATCGCCTAAGGAGCTTTCGCTCTAGAACTGTGAAGAGGAGGGAGAAGTGTACAAAGAGAGTAGTGGGAACTCCTTGCCACAGAAGGTGGTGATGGCATCCAGGTGCCTTTAAAAGGGGATTGGACAGATTTCTGGAGGAAAAGTCCATCGTGGGCTATAGACCATGATGGGTTGTGCAACCTCCTTACATTAGTAGTAGGCTCCTTCAGAATACCAGGTGCAAAGGGATGCAGGCATCTTGTTGTCTCATGTGCTCCCTGGGGCACCTGGTGGACCACTGTGAGTTACAGGAAGCTGGACTAGTTGGGCCTTTGGCCTGATCCAGCAGATCTCTTCTTATGTTCTTAAGGCCCAGACTGAGTTGCGAGTTATTATAGCTCCCTCCCCACAGACAGGATAGCAAATTCTGTTGTATTTACCTCATATTTACCTCAGAAATTTACCTTGGAATGCCTGGTGCAGGGGAGTGGCAGCAGGATGCAGGCATCTTGTTGTCTCATGTGCTGCCTGAGGCACCTGTTGGGCCACTGTGAGTGGGCCCTCCTCCCTCCAACTACAACCCGGATCCAGGTACCCACCCACTCCTGCCCAAATACATACCCAGGTTATTTCTCAAAGAAGGTATAGCATGTGCTGAAGGTAACATAGGCTTGGTCCTCACTGAGGATGGCTGCTTGAGATCCCTGGAATCTTTCATTAATACGTTCAGGGTGCAATCCCAACCTGCACGGAACACGAAGGCTGCTGTGGCCTGCATGGTTCCCAATGTAGGTTAGGAGCCGGCTGGAGGCCAACTCAGAATAAGGCTATATTTTCCCCCTTACTCCATGTCGAGCCCCACACAACCCTCTGGGGCTACTCCAGCGGTTCTCAACCCCCCTTGTAGGTTTGAGAACTGCTGTAAGTGCTTGTGGGGGTGGGGGAATTGTTGCAATGTGATTGCTACGATTGTGTCACTTCTGAGCACATATTGGGCTGGGGGAGCTTACCAATGCCTGCCCCAGCGTCCAAGAAGGTTGGGGAGCCCTGCGGACTGCTCTGCAGGGCTCCCTGTGTGTTAGAAGAGTAAAAATAAAAAAAAAGGTTGCAACCCACTTCCTGTTCTGTGATTGCAAACAGGAAGTGGGTTGCGATCAGGTTTTTTTTTTAACTTTTTGAACACACAGAAAGTCCTGCAGAGGCTCCCCAACCCTCTCAGACAATGATAAGTCCCCCCCAGCCCCAATATGTGCTCAAAAGCAACACAATTGTAGCAATCACATTACTGCCATTCCCCAGCTCCCACCCCTTAAGGGGACACAGGCAGGGCTCTTCAGGCTGGGGCATCAAGACGCCCCAGTTTGAAAACCTCTGGGTTACTTGCAGCGGCATCATGCAGCCGGAACGCTGGGCGGGAGGAACGGGTGAGCGGCAGCCCGCCCGTTGTGTACCTCTCCGTTTTGCCGTCTTTTCGCGTACTTCCTTTTGTGTACCGCTGCCGTTTCGCGGCAGCGGGGGCGGGGAAGACGGCAAAACGGAGCGGTACGCAACGAGCGGGCTGCCGCTCACCCGTTCCTCCCGCCCAGCATTCCGGCTGTATGACGCCGCTGGTTACTTGGATGTATGGATTGCTCTGCCCCTTACGTTTGAACTTCCAGTCATAGTTCTCCTGATGTACTAGCGTGCCTCACCACATGGGCTGGGAATTAGTGGTACTGTGACTGCCCATGGAGAGAGGAAAATGGATGGCAGGTGAGGTTGCCATGCTTGAGGGCAGAATGATTTCTCAGAGCTGAGAAGATGCTACAACACTTGCAGAGCCTACTATATTTTTTCCCTTACAGGGAAAGCGGAATGCTAAAGAAGATTTTCCACTGCACCAGAGCAGATAATAAGGCAATTAAAGCTTTTAGCACTGTGAACACTCAACAGACTACCGGGCTCCGGTGAAATCCATCACAGGTTTCTTGAACGGAAGGAGCACGTGAAATAGAACAGCCTTCAGTGGAGAGCTTTTGATAGCTCGGTAACGACAGGCTTGGTACCAGAGGGTAATGCCATTACAATATTGAAGAAAGGGGAAGGGTTAAGACGAGGGCACTTTTTACCTGGTTCCCAAGAAGTTTATTTCCTAATGTGTCTCAAGATGGATTGGTTGGAAAGGTCAAGGCTATTTCAGGTTGGAGCCATTGTTGAGGGCCAGAAATTGTGCTTGCAGCCAAGTAAGGATCAATAAAAGCGAGGGAAAAGGTCAAGAGTTGTGGGGACTGGAGACAGGGGAGAGTTCTGTTACTCAGACACACCTCATAATGCAGAGTGTGGGCAAAGGCAAGCCAAGAAGATGTCAAGGAGTCCCTGGGATTCATAGCACACAAATGCCCCGCAGATGGTTTTCCCACGTTGCTTTCCAAAGGAGGACCTGGTGGATCCATGACCACTTGCCATTGGTTATTGCCATTGTTCCTTTTTTCCAATAGGTTATTGCCGTCAATCAATTTAACCGGCTGATTGACGGGGCAATCCTAGACTAAGATTATGGCAGCAGAAGCATGCCACCGCTGGGTGATCTGAAACAGAACTGGTCGGTAGCCCCTCATGCATGATGCCATGTAGCCCAGTCCATGCCAACCCAGGAAAGCTCGTGGAGAGGGCATGCTGTGGGCAGGGAATAAGAGGTTTGGGGCAAGGAGGGTGAGCATGTATCCTGGCAGGATCCTGGCCTTTGTGCTGGGATCCTATCCCTGATTTCCCAGGCTGCTGTTGCTGCGCGCGCACACACGCACGCACGCATGCACACACACACACTCATCTCTCTTCATCACTGGCATAAGTCACCAGAACACCTACTTAGAGGTAAGTAAAAAATATAAACACTCATTGGCCTTCTGGTGCTCCCCATTGTAGCAGGCATTGCATGATCTGTTGCAGCAGCAATGAGTCTCATAAGAACATAAGAAGAGCCCTGCTGGATCAGGCCAAAGTCCAGCTTCCTGTATCTCACAGTAGCCAACCAGATGCCTCAGGGAGCACATGAGACAACAGACTGCCTGCATCCTGTTGCCACTCCTTTGCACCTGGCATTCTAAGGTAAATTCTGAGGTAAACACATAGGTGGCTAGTCAAGATTCTCCACAGTATTTCTCTTTAGCAACCAGAGCCAAATACTCCTCTTCAGACATGTACTCATAGGAACATAGGAACAGCCCCACTGGATCAGGCCAAAGTCCCATCTAGTCCAGCTTCCTGTAACCCACAGTGGCCTACCAAATGCCTCAGGGAGCACACAGGACAACAAAATGCCTGCATCCTGTTGCCGCTCCCTTGTTGTCTCCTTGGCTCTGTGCCCATGTTTGAATGGTGGCAGAGTGAGAAGGCCCATGTCAGGGCCACCAAGCTCAGGAGGGGGGGGGGTTCAGGATACCCTCCCAGGTCCAATCCTCCCCATCTCCCCCTGCCTCACCCCCACCCCAAAAACGCTTACCACTGGCTGGTGCTCCTGGAGCCTCCTGCTAGATGCTTTGACCCAGTGCTGACTGGTGCTGGCACATCACCAGCGTTCCCGCGGTGCTGTGAACATGCTTTACGGCACGTTTGCAACACATTTGGCTGGTGGTACATGTGTACTGCCAGCAATCAAACCCTCAGGATTGGGCTCTGAATAGCCTAACAACACAATCCTATGCATGTCTGCTCTAAAGTCAGCCCCATATAGTTTAGCAGGACTTCCTTCCCTGTAAGCCTGCATAGGAGTGCAGCCTAAATGAATAACACTGAAATCTATATACTGAGCACCTGTAGCTCTAACACATCCCACACCGAAATCTTAGCAGTGCAGTCCTCTGAAACTGGGTGTTAGTGCTGCCGGCCCGTTGCTAAGGGCTACGGGATAATTGGCTGAGGACACTTGATCCGGGTGATACTGAGCTGGCTGCCCCTTGGCTCTAGGATACAATCAATACCAAATTAGCCTTTAATTACAAATCTTTTAATTATTCAGTGTTGACTTATGGTGTGAAGTCAGCAGCTGTAAATCTTCCCCCAAAGCAATGGGGTGGCTTTCCGTCATCTCTGCCGGCACTACCTTGTACAGGGAAACGTAGAGCTGCCACTGGCATCTTTTCATAATTTCAACCAGCTAATGAGGGAAAGATGCTGCTCCAAAGCAGTTGGAATAATAAATTCAGGAGCCTCTGGCTGTTGCCGGCGTGCGTGGCAAGACAGAAAGTGATTTGTCTTCCATTTGAGAGCAGATCTAGACCAATTTTCTAAGACCTGGGAAACTGCTCTACTATCCAAAATAACTCTCTCTTGATTGTTGTTATTTAAAGACACATCACATCCACGATACTGGCTGGCTGCAGACTTAGGGCACAATCCTACCCAGCGCTGGAATGGCAAGGCCCGCCGGCCAGCGCCATAACCGACGCTGGGTGGGGGGAGGCTGGAGCCTCCTGCGGCAAGGGAGCGTGCGCTCCTTCACCGTAGGGGAGGCTCCAGCCTCCCCTATGCACTCCTTGAATCTAGCAGCCTCCCCTATGCACTCCTTGAATCTAGCAGTTAGCCCCTGCTAACTGGGCAAGAGGCACTTTTTCAAGTGGTGTCCTCTTATATTTAGCAGGGGGAGAGCAATTGTCCCTCTTCACCCCAGCACAGTGTCTTTCTTGTGGCTGTTGCTGGTGGTGTCCTCCATTCTTTTAGATTGTGAGCCCTTTTGGGACAGGGAGCCATTGAACTTTAATGTTATTATTTGCCTGTAAACCGCTTTGGGAACTTTGTGTTGAAAAGCGGTATATAAATACTAGTGATTGATTGATTGATTGATTGATTGATTGATTGATTGATTGATTGATTGATTGAATCTGCGCCCACTAAAGAACGGGTGCAGATCCGAGACTGCGCAGCCCGAATTGGGGCCGTGCAGCCTCTGGAACGGGTTTAGGAGGTGGTCGTATGGCCACCTCCCAAGCATGCCCTCGTCCCGCCTTCCTCCCGCCCACCCTCTCCCTCCCTCGCCCAATCCCTGTGCCGCCTCGGCATGGAGCTTCCCCTGTGCCAGCCACCTTCAGCCAATGCAAGAGAGCCTCCGTGTCGGCGCTTCACCTCTTGCATCGACAGGATGACGTCCTGTCGACGCGAGAGGGCTGGTAGGATTGCGCATTTAGTCTCCTGACAATGGTTAGGAGGATTGTTCCAAACAAAAATTATTGGCCATGTAGAAATCAAACCAAAATGATTTCTGGGCTGGGACACCTCCCTTGTGAGAAAAGGTTGCTCATTTGGGTTCTTCAGTCTAGAAAAAGGTGCTAGACGGGGGACATGATTGAGACATACATACAAAATTATGCATGGGAGGGATAGTCAACAGAGGGATGTTCTTTTCCCTTTCTCACAACTCCAGAACCAGGGGCCATCCACTAAAATAGAGTGTTGGGAGAACAGATAAAATGAAATACTTTTTTCCCCCCAGCATGTAATTAATCAGTGGAACTCCTTGCCACAGGAGGTGGTGATGGCATCTGGCCTAGGTGCCTTTAAAAGGAGACTGGACAGATTTCTGGAGGAAAAGTCCATCGTGGGCCATGATGGGTGGTGCAACCACTTTATGTTGCAAGTAGGCTATTTCAGAATGCCAGGTGCCAAGGAGTGGCAACAGGATTCAGGCACCTTGTCATCTCGTGTGCTCCCTGAGGCTTCTGGTGGGCCACTATGAGATACAGGAAACTGGACTAGATGGGCCTTGGCCTGATCCAGCAGGGCTCTTCTTATGTTCTTAAGGCTCAGTTAGGGGTGCAAGTTTTATTATTTACCTCAGTAGTTTACCTCAGAATTTTTCCTCAGAATGCCAAATACAAGTGAGTGGCAACCGGATGCAGGCATCTTGTTATCTTGTGTGCTCCCTGAGGCACCTGGTGGGCCACTGTGAGATTCAGGAAGCTGGACTGGATGGGCCTTTGGCCTGATCCAGCAGGGCTCTTCTTATGTTCTTATGGGGCTTGGCTATGGGACTACCTGCACCTGCAAATCAGCATGTACTATTGACAACATGCTGGCCTCGTTCCTGTTCTAACTTTGCTAAGTGAAGTTCCCTCCCACATTCTCTCCACTTTTGTTCAGTCCAGCCTTTTTCGCTGGTGACAGAATGATAGCCAGTGTGCCCAAGTTCCACCGCCCAATTTGTTCCCAGCTCCGCCCATCAGGATAAAATGGGATGAGAAGACTAGATCCACCTTTCTGTCTTTTGTTGATGATTATGCTACTTCGGAAGGTGTCTCTTTCAATGTCTCTACTACCACACCGCTGTTGCAGTATGAGGCAATTTTATTGCAACTTTTGACATTGGTGGGCCGGCAGTATTATAATTTAAGGTGCCCCAAGTCTTCTAATATTACATTGCAATACAATGCCTCATGTAGAGCAGTGAAGCAGGAACTGCGACAGATCTACTGTGAGTATAGATCTACCCGAAATCCCAATTTGCTGCCCTGCTACTTTGATGCTAAAAAGCGCTTGAAGGAGGCAAATAATTTTCGTGACCATCAAGTTGCTTTAGCCAACTGGAGACAGCTAGAGAAAGCAGTGACATCTAACAATTCTAAGCTTTTTTGGAGAACAATTGGTGGATATTTTTCCCCCTTCAATGAGACCCCTAACATCCCGGCCACCATCTGGGTTGACCATTTTCAAAGTTTGTTCTTTGACAGGAATTTACCAGAATTTTCCCACTCTTGTATACCATCTGAAGTACCTCAGTGGCCTTCGGTCACGGTGGATGAGATCATTACACTAATTGGGCATCTAAAGAGTGGTAAAGCTCCTGGCCCGGATAACATCCCTCCTGATATGATTAAGGCTGCCCCCTTATGGTGGGCTACTATTTTTGCTCCATTATTTACATGGATTAATAGAACAGGAATCATGCCTGTTTCTTGGAAACAGTCAGTGATAGTACCAATATTTAAAAAAGATAACAGAAACCTACCATCTAACTATAGACCAATTAGTCTTCTGTCTGTCCCAGGGAAATTGTATGCTCTTTATCTTCTCAATAGACTTTCTTCCTGGATAGCTGATAACAATATATTAGGAGATGAACAGGGAGGTTTTAGAGCTGGTAGATCAGTGTTGGACCATTGTTTAATATTGACCCATCTGGCTGAAAAGCAACTTTCTAAGCCCCATTCCAGATTATATGTAGCCTTCTTGGATTTGAAGGCTGCTTTTGATTCGGTCAATAGATCAATGCTATGGTCCAAACTTGCTGATCTCCAAATAGACCCCAGACTTCTGTTCCTAATTAAGAGTCTCTACACTGACACCACCAGCCAAATTAGACTAAACACCGCTGGTAATCTTTCTGATAAATTTAATACCAACAAAGGTGTGAAGCAGGGCTGTGTCCTTGCCCCAACCCTGTTCAACCTTTTTATTAATGATCTGTCCTTACATCTTGCCTCTATTGACTCTCATTGCCCCAAACTTAACAATCGACCCATTTCTCTCCTGTTGTACGCCGATGATATGATTTTGTTGTCCCAAACCCGAGTTGGACTTAGACGACTGATAAATGGCTGTATTCAGTATTTGTCTAAAAATGACCTCCACTTAAACTATTCTAAATCAAAAATTATGGTTTTTGAGAGATCTTGGAGGCACCGTTCTTGGGTTTTTAATGGCAAGGCGATTCAACAGGTGAAATCTTTCAAGTATTTAGGGGTAATTTTTCAGTACAAGCTTTCATGGGTCTACCAGCGTAACGCAGCGATCAAAACGGCCAAACTAACAGCTCAATCAGCTCTGCGGTTTTTTTTCCTGAGAGGCAATTCTTATGTACCGGCAGCTTTACGCATCTTTAAAGTGAAAATCTTGGCACAGCTCCTTTATGGAGTTTCAATTTGGTTGCCCAGCTTGAACAAGGAAGTCGAAAGGATACAGTCGACTTTCCTTTATAAAATCTTTGGATTGGCGCATTGTGTTTCGTATGCAGCCCTTTGCTTAGAAGCTGGCCAATATAGGATTGAGCATATAGCTTGGTGTCACTTTATGAAGTTCTGGTTGGGAGTCTGTTTTAAAGCAGGCTCAGTCCCCATGCTGCAAGCGTTACTAGCGGACTCTTGGGAATCTAAAGGATATCGGCTCTTCATTAGGAGGCTTACTAGTATTGGTCTCTCTCCCCATTTATTGGGTAATTGTGGTATGTCAAGAGCCAGGCAGATTGTAATTCAAAGACTAAAAGATATTGAAAGTCAGGAGCTCTTAACTGATGCCAACAAGACGTGCTCGCCACTTAAATTCCATCTATTTTGTGTGACAGGCCAAGCTCCTGCCTATCTAACATTATTGCATGATCCTAATCTTAGGCGAGCTCTATCCCTGGCTCGTTGTAATGTATTTCCCTCGTATCAACTTGAGGCTAAATTTACCAGTACTCAGCAGCTCTCTCCTATATGTCAATGTCCAATGGGGGTAGTAGATTCCTTGTACCATACTTTTTTATACTGCCCCCTTTATGAAGACATTAGATTGAAATATTTAATTCCACTTATGGGACATTTATCTGGTCTTTCTGATGATCATTTGGTGACTTTTTTACTTGATTCCCGATCTATGTCTGCTTTAACACAAGTATCCTCTTTCCTAAGAGATGTATTATTTAGACGTAGTCGTTCCAAGAACATGATTTCTATGACCAATTGAAGGCTCTGTATAATTTTATTGCTTTTTATGTATTTTCTTTTTTTATATATATATATAATGCCAATAAAGGTGACTATGACTGACTGACTGACTGATAGCCAGTGCTCTTTAAAAAAAAAAAATCGCAAGGTAATTAAATAAATAAATCCTTCACCCAGAAGGTTATAAATTTCATACTACTCTTGTTGCAGTTTCATATCTCACGGTCCAGAACTGGTAGAAACTGGCATTCCGTCTCTCCGTCTAAGGATCAGATAGAGCACCTGTGAGTCCTTGAGCAGGTCAGCTTCCCAGCTTGTTAGGGACAGTAGTTGTACTCCCTTTCTTGATAGTGTAGAATAAGCAGACAGTTTCACACGGGAAGCCCTGGCTGGAAACACTGCACATTCCCATGAGCTCATAGTGTTCTAAGAGTCACCCCATTGGGTAAAATGGGGCACAAGGGGTCTTCAGGTATCCACCTACCAGATACACTCTGGCTGCATCCCTTTGTTCTGTTGTTAGAAGGAGTTTTTCACTGTGTGTGCTTAAGATGTAAAGCTGCACTGAAAACGGCCGCCTGCGAGCGGCCCAAACTTCACCGGCTTCCTAGCCGGCAGATTGAACCTTTGTACCTTTCTTACTTTCGCTACAATAAAGAGACTTTGTTATGGAAATGTGGCGATTGCTTCAGTCCTTCGCATCGGAGCGCTAAGCCAAGCGCTAAAATGGGTCTCCAAGCTCCCAACTCTGCTGCTATTTACACAAATACACAACAACTCTGCCTACCGCAGCAGAAGCATTCCTAGGATTAATTCCTTCAACTCTCTTAATCACTTTATGCAATTACCAAAAACCAAGAACCCACGTACTCAACAAATGGTGTGCTCTCCCCTTATTATTATTTTTTTAATAAAAAGTAAGAGAAGGAACAAATGGTTCATTAGGTAAATAATGTAATGCTGATCAAACCAACCAACATTTAAACATAAGTTGTTTTAAAATATTCGAGTCAAGCACCAGGCAGTGATATTTTTATGTGCTTCCTTCCCCTATTCCTCCGTGCCATGGTACCCAATGAGCCTACTCAGAGCTGCAAAATGCTTTTTGACTGGCGTAAATCCAAAATGGCTCCACGGGAGTGTGTTGAGGCTGGGCTGGGGGCTGAGAATATTGGCAGACCTGCTGTGACCCCCAGCTCACACTCAACACACCGCTGGTTAGCCCCAATCTCCACTCAGAACCAGTGGCATAGCTAGAGGGGTGCAAAATTAGGGCAGCCCAATCCAGACCTGCCTGGCCGCCTGTGCACGCCGTGGTAGCCAAGTGGCTACTGCAGCATCCCACGGCAGCCAGGCAGCTACAGGAGGCTCCACGAGAGAAGGGGAGATTTGTCCCCTTCCCCGTGGTAAGGCCTCAGCGCAGGCAATGCGTCTACTTGCTTCTGCGCTGGCTATTTAGCCGGTACAGAGGTGTAAGCCTCCTTGTTGGGCTGCGTGGTACAAATTAGAGGTCAAGAAGTAGTGGTGATGAGTCACCACCAGTCCCACCCCCACTCTGCCCCTCCCCCCACCCAGGAACGCCCTCTTGACTTGCCTGACAATGATGTGACACTGGTGTGTGGTGCACTCACCACTTGCTGGCTCACGTTGCCTCCTCTGGGCAGGGCAGGGCCGGCATTGGATCAGGCCAAAGGCCCATCTAGTCCAGCTTCCTGGATCTCACAGCGGCCCACCAGGTGCCCCAGGGAGGCATGAGACAACAAGATGCTTGCATCCTGTTGCCACTCCCTTGCACCCAGTACTCTGAAGTAGCCCACCACCTTTGTAAGGAGGTTGCTGGCTCACGTTGCCTCCTCTGGGCAGGGCAGGGCCGGCGTTGCCATGGTGTTGGTAGTAAGGCCTTCTGAGGCCTTACCACCAGCACTGGAGGCAATTTACGATGCATTTCGCGACAGAGACACAGGCGGTGCGTTCGTGTCACCCATGTCAAGCCTGATAGGATCAGGATCTGTGTCTTTTATGGCTCCTGACCAAGCTGTGTAAACGGCCATTCCCCACTCATTGCTGGAGCCAGTCGTGTGATAAAAACAGAGGCTTCTCCAATAGCTATGCCACTGCCCCGATCCTCCCTAAAATGTCAACTACCTGCTCGGACAGTGCTCCATTGGTGCATGCCTGGGGCTGCCAGCCATTTCTGCTGCCACAGCAGTCGCCTATCCCTTGCACTGACAGAAGGCAAGTTCCATCCGCAAAAGGCCTGCATAGGATAGGGCCACTCAATACTCGAGTCCCAAGTCTTGATAGAGCTTTAAATATTTTGAATTGTGACCAAGAATGGACTGGCAGTTCGCGCAGAGAACATACGTTCTCTGTTGCCAGTCCCATCACCAAGTAATTATTTTTTTTTTTTTCAGGAGCAGCCCAACATGCAATGCGTTGCAATAGTTTAATCTCAAGCCTTGCAGGGGGTGGCTAATGAAAAGCTGGGGGCATTAAAGGCAAGGGGGTTACTGGGTTACTGTGTGGGCTAGCAGAGGGCACAATCCTAAACAACTTTCCAGCACTGGGATAAGGGTCAAGGGTCAACAGGTAAGGGTCAACAGGGTAAGGGTAAGGGTCAACAGGTCAAGGTAAGTCTGACCTGTTGCAGCTCCAAGGTAAGGAAACAAGCATTCCCTTACTTTGTGACTATGACTCCACTGCAGGATGCAGCCCGTGCTCCATTGGCACAGCTGAGTCAGTGCTGGAAAATTGGTTAGGATTGCGCTGAGTCACATTCTCAGACATGTGGTGGAGTGATGGAAAAAGTGTCACTTGATCTGACCCATTTCTGACCCATTTCTTGATCTGACCCACCTTCTTTTCATTTGGAAGATAACTGGGTCCCAAATAAAGCAAAAAAGCAATAAGAACGGTGACGCGCTGCTAGCGTTTCCGTGAGCTGGCGCCTGCGGCCCAAGAAGACCCCGACCCTATGCCGGTCTGGCTCTGGAGCCTTGGGTCTGCCAGGCCCAAGGGATAATATGGTCTGCCCTTGCCCCTTCCACCAGAGCCAGCTATCGCTCAAAAGTCGGTGCATTCCTGGCCTTCCAGCGGGAGGCCGGCCTGCCAGATGCTCGCCCTGTCCCACCAGAACACCTAATGCAGTTCCTGCTTTACCTTAATGATGCAGGGTTGGCTTCTAGATCCTTAGCAGTTTATGCCGCAGCCCTTTCTTACTGGTCCAGGGATCTGGGCCTTTCCGATCCATCGGCTGATTTTCGGGTAAGAACGCTATTGGAAGGGTTCAGGAGAATGCCCCCCCCCCCCGAGGCCAGATGGGCGTAAGCCTATTACGCCAACCATTTTGAGCGGTCTGTGTAGCTTGTTCCCGGTTCTATGCTCTTCCCGCTTTGAAGCGGCTTTGTTTCAGGCCGTGTTATCAGTAATGTTTTGGGGGGCCTTTCGCCTGAGTGAGCTTGTTTGCTCATCAACGTTTGACCTATCAGGTAGGGCCATGGAGCGTGGTGACGTCCAGCTAATGTCTGACCTGTTGCAGCTCCGCCTGCGCATGTCAAAGACGGATCAGCGCGCCCGTGGAGCAATGACTTGCTTGCGAAGGTCTACGGACCCGCTTATCTGTCCAGTTAGACCTTTAGGAGCGTATCTGCAGTTTTGAGGTGATTCCTCTGGCCACCTGTTTCGGCACAGGGATGACTCCCCTTTGACGCTATCT
Organism: Lerista edwardsae; assembly: GCA_029204185.1. Classification (NCBI taxonomy): domain Eukaryota; kingdom Metazoa; phylum Chordata; class Lepidosauria; order Squamata; family Scincidae; genus Lerista; species Lerista edwardsae. The sequence continues at coordinate 233,624 of JAJKFI010000077.1, forward strand.
CAGTTTAGGTCGGTGTTTTTCAGGGGTTTGACCATGTTGGGCCTATCTCCCTCTCAATATGGATTACATTCAGTAGTGTCATCCAGCAACAAGCTGCCGGAACGCTAGGCGGGACTTACCGCTTGATTGACAGGCTGTCCGTGACGTGTTGCCGCCTAGTGTTCCGGTTGGCGCACCCCTCCCTCCGGTTGGTGCGCCCCTCCGCTGCTTGCCCAGGCACCTGGCGTGCCCCCCAGGCAAGCAGGCACCCCCTCTGAAGCCAGGGGTGCCCGCGTGGCAGGTGGGCAGGCGGCGACACGTCACGGACGGGCAGCCAATCAGGCAGTAAGTCCCGCCTAGCGTTCCGGCAGCTCGTTGCCGGATGACACTGCTGATTACATTCCCTCAGAATCGGTGCTGCATCCACAGTTGTGGGACTGGAATTTTCACCTGCCGTCATTCAGCGTATCGGGAGATGGCGCTCTGCTGCGTTCAAAGCCTATGTTAGAGAGTGAGAAGTGTTGACTTTCCATGACATTGTTGCCCTTGGCTGTTGTGTTAAGTTACATGTTTATGTTCTTTGGCAGGTTTCTTTGGTTCATGCCCAGCAATTGTGCTCATATGTGGGCACTCCATCACCTTTTGGGCTCGGAAGAGAGCGGCCACCAGCTCCATCAGCACCCAGTTGGGGCTGGGCAACGTAGCCAGCGTTCACTGGGCTGTGCGACGAGGGATGTGATGGGGCCAGCTTTCGCCTGCTGTGTATGAATTTTAGCTTCCCACCAGCCACCGCAGTTTTTGATAGTTCATCTTGTGAAAACGACCTGGGGCAGGAATCGTCCTTATCCTTCAGGCTGCCGGCCCAGAAGTATTTTTGTAAGATTAGACAGTGGGTGCCGGGCATAAGGATCCTTTGGTCCTGTGTGCTCCCCAGTAGGGTTTGGCGGTATGCCCATCTACTGGCCAGGATTGATTACGCTAGGTGGAAATTAAATATCTATATGGCTCGGGGGGTGGTGGCTCTGGGTGGCATGGTCATTTATCATCCGAAGATCAGGTTTGAGGAACCCTCGGTTTTTCAGGGCAATGGGGTGCATCTTTCTGTTAAGGGCACTGAGTTTTTTCTTTTGGATTTACTGCAGGGCTTAAGGGAGGCCTTTAAGATGGCGGCGGAAGGGGGCAAACGCTAAGCTGACTCCTCTGTGTGGCAGGATGAGCGCGGGTCAGGTAGGTAAGGTCTTGTTGGTGTCCACTTGAGATGGCACAGGTGGGGAGCTTGCCAGGCCGCTCATACGTTGCATAACCGGCTCAGTGAGTGGCTGGGCGGGAGTCCCTGCTTGGACATGCAAAGGCTGCCCAAAAGGCGAAGGCCTGGGCGAGCTGGTGCAGTCATGCTGCCTCGCCTCTCGGACGGCAATGATGGCCAAGGTTGGTTGGTGATCAGCCCCACCCTAGAGCCAGGTGGTATGCCCGTTGGTCATCCAGACCAAAGGGGGAGGTAGACGGCTAGGGCCGTTTCCCCCAACCAGGACCCACACTTTCTGTTGTTTACCCTGCTGTAATAGTTGTATAAGATTTAATAAAGTGGCCCATTAGCATCCAAAGCCTGGTCTCGCGTGCTTATTTCTGGGATGGGGGGAAAGCAAAAAAGACTCAAAAACAGTTTATGAAACATCTGAAGCAGCAGAGCCTATCAATTTGCAGTAAGTTAATTTCCATTACTCTTATTCAGCAGTAATGTACTTTGAGGGGGACAAGGTCACACTAATCATGATACCCCAAGAGGATTCCTCTCTGTAGAAGTCCACACTAGTCTCCAAAGACTTCCAGAGAATAATGTCCATAACTCAATCATCGGGTTCATGCTATTACTTATCTGACGGCGCAAGCCTAACCTGGAGTTAGGCCAGTACAGTTAGGCCAGCAAAGTTTGGCTGGCACAAGGGACACGGTAAAGTATGTTTGGACCACTATCGGAGTTAGAGGCCAGCACACAGACGTGCACCATCTTCCCTGACTCCGAGAGTAGAGATGTACAGTTTCCAGAAATGTTGAAGCTAGGAAAAAACCCTGTTTTTTCTGGGTTTTTTTGGAAAAAAATGGAAATTTTCAGAAAAATTGAAAAAAATGCTACATTAGCACTTTTTGTTCCTTTTCCAGATTGAAAGTCATTCAGTTACTTTAGGAACATAAAATGACTATGGACAATTTGACTTGGCATGAAATTATCACAACTAGCATATTACAAATATTATTACAAACAATTATTACAAACAGAATTTACTTTTTTTTAATATTTATTTGTAATTGTAACAAATGGAGCAACAATCTTCTGAACTGTTTACTAGTTTGTGGAACAGACAAAAAACCTCCACAAAACCATTTTTAAAAATCCAGAAGTAACAATTAGTCATAATTCCTCTCCACAGTATTAAATAAAAATAAAAATAAACTCATTCTCATAAAAAGAATTGAAGAGGGGGGAAGTGTATAGAAGGGAGTGGGACTAAATTTCAGTGAATGGGCATGGAATGTAATCAGAATCATTTTCTGAGCTGTAATTATCAGTTTCAGTTTCAGTCTCTGCTTCTGCAGCTACCCTGTTGTGTCTGTCATTATCACAGTTATTATGGACTTCTAAAAACTGAAGATTTGCCCGGATTGAAACAAGCTTCTCTACCCTTTCACATGTCAGTTTATTCTTGATTTAGTGTGTTTCCAAACATAGACCAGATTCTTTCACCTGCTGCAGAGGATGGAGGAGTCGGAAGAAGGCGAGAAGCAAGAGGAGTCAGAGGCTGTGTTAGAGATGTGAAATTTCCAGAAATTTTGAAGCTCAGAAAAAAAACCCAGTTTTTGCATTGGAGGGTTCAGTTTGTAACCTAGGACTTGCTTGTCCTCAGTGCACAGAAATTAGAATGATCTGATACAATACATATTTTTAGAAATTATTTGGAAAATATTTGAGCACCTTAAAATATTTTATTCGTCATGTTAAAATAAAATATTCCCTAATCAATTTTTTTTCTTTTTTTTTTCTTTTTTCAATTTTTCAGAAAAAAACAAAAAACAAAAATGCTTCAGGAAAAAAACAGAAAACAACCAGTTTTTTCCTAATTTTTCCAGTTTTTTTTCCAGGCCTTCACATCTCTATCTGAGAGTGCCGGCCAAACTTTGCTGGCCTAACTGCAGGTTAGGATTGCGCTCTGAATCATGTCCCCTATCAGGCTCCTTATCCTTTGTCCTCTCTAGAGAATTTCTATCTTCTGGCCTAAATGATAATATCACCCTGTAAAACATCTTCTTCCCTTCTCTCTCCTCCATTTTGCATGCATAAGTACCCTGCCTTCTTCCAATCATTTCCCTCTGTTCTTGAACTGCCTAGCGATGACCACCATTTAGAGCTTAACTGTGGATATGTTTATACTGCATTGCATTTTTGCTTATCCTGCTCCCTGTTATTGTATATTTATTCCCTCCCCTCCTGACTCAATGCCAATCCATCAAGGTATGCCATGAGCCATTGCACCCAGGCCCCTCTACATGCATTAAAATCCCTGAAATGCACATGTTACATGGGTCTCTAAGCATGCCTAGCGATACAATGGGTGGAGTGTGTTTTTTTTTGGTGACCAACACAGCATGTTAAATAATGAGAATTTCTACTCAAATCACTATATAAAAAGACATTGCTATCAAAATGCAAAACACTGCTTTTGCTTACTTTTGACACAAATCTAGATCAATTTCACTTTTGCTTTTGAGTTTTGAGGAATCCACAAATAGTTTCTAGTAAGGGATCAGGAGGAGGAGGGGCAGGAACAGGAGGAAGCTTGCTTAAACTATGAACAGGCTCTTTCTGTGCAGTGCATGCTGGGGTGATTTCAATGGACTGTGGAAGTAGCAAGCAGCAATTTCTTTATGCTCCAAGCAGTAACCAGAGCACAGCGCGGGAACTCTTGAGCAGGTTTTGTGGGGCTGGTGTGTGTGCGCCAGCGATTGCTTGCCTTTGTAGGGCCATTCACCCCTATTTCTTGCTTGGTGGACTGAGTTTATATCCCCTCCCTCATGTACTGTTAAAATCAGAGGTAGACAGAACTCTCTCATGTTTTTACACATGCACGCATTAACGCATGCATGCATGCATTAACGCATGCATGCATTAACGCATGCATGTACTTACTGTGCTTTACTGCGTTACTTGTACAATTTGCAATAAAAATTTGGATAAAAACACAACACTGCAATTTGCTCTTTTAACCAAGAAATTTGGGGGGGGGATCACCAAAAAACCAAACAAAAAAATCCTACCCCTAACAATGGGACTGGCTAGCCTTGTACTCTGGTGAGCACGATCTACTTTATCATAGTCACTACCTCATCAAAACTAGTTGCTGATCAAACAGGGATGTAGGTGGTCTGATGTATATGTGAGAACCCCATAACTCACCCTATGACAGGGCCACTGAAGCTACAGGTGTAACTACAGCCACAAAAGAGCACAACCCAAGCTCCTTTTTGTGTCTTTCCTGGTGAGATTCCTTTAGCACAGCCAGTCTTTGCTTCAGCAAAGGTACAGCCCTGCTCCAATCCAATCCAATTTCAATTTCAAACCTTTATTGGCATAATAATAAAGGAAATAAATAATAAATAACAAATACAATAGACAGTAGCAAAAAATCAGCTCTTAAGCTTAAGAACATCCATCAAAACGGAAGCAACTGCCTTAGTCACATCAGTACATAAGTTGTTCAATAAAAAAGGAAGAGAATTGTCAAAAGGAAAAAAGGGAGCGGCGAAAATTGGTTGAAGATAGCGAGAACGAAGTGATTGAAGAGAGGAACATTGTAAAAGAATATGATGGAGAGAATCTGAAACTTCAAAACAAAAATGGCAAAGTCTATTTTCGCGTGGAATCCTGTGGAAACGACCAAGGTGGCAAGCAGTAGGAAGAATATTTAAAGGAGCCAACATGAAGGCTCTGCGAAGAAAAGGATTAGATAATTGATAGAAATAGTTGAAAGGAGGGTTAGGAAGTGAAGATAGACCATGGAAGAGAGGAGAGCAGATAGGATTTAGGTGAGAGTTCATAAGGTCATGTTCTAATTGATATAGTTTAGATTTGATTATGTTGTGAGCAAAAGATAAGGGGGAATCAAAAAGAGATTCCAAAGAAATACCAAGGGAAAATGTTTAGAAGTTAATAACCTAAACCAAGGAGATTGATAAGAATCTTTTAGCATATCCAATAATAATGAATTGGGCGGAGTACATAGATGAATACGTAACCAATATTTAAAAGAGGTAACCCAAGCTCTGCTCAGAAAAGATGGTCTAGTGGAGCCATCATAGGTAACAGTGACATTTTTACAGACACCAAAAGAGGAGCAAAAATGTACTGTATCTCTGCCAGATTGCTGGTGAAACAGCGATACATCAAGTTTATATATCATGTGCTACATTTTATTTTGTCACTTAAAATTAAGTGCACCTGTAATATGTACTGAGATAAAACCAAATTAGTATTTAATCCATTTTGGAAGCATATTCTATTACTGCAAGGAACATGCAGCTAGAATTCCGGAGAGGGGTATATATTTGCAGTAAATATTAATGACATCCTAAGCCAGCTCTTTTTCCTCTCTGACTTTATCTATGCCACATTGACCTCTCCACATTGTTGACTCTGATCATCCAATCCTTAGAAAAACAATGAAATATTGTTTGTAATTATCTGTTTGGAAACTTGGGCATGCATTTCTTTGCTGGAAAGTCCACCGCAATTTTTCAAGTGCAACCTCATTCTATTTGATATTGTGCAGCTGGGATTGTCTTTGTGACAATGGAGTTTCATAATATTACATTACATGGCATGACCTGTTGACTGGGTGACTAGACGGCCTCTTTTTCCAGGACATGTCCAAGATTTCAACCCTCTGTCCTGGGTATATTTCACATGCCATGTAAACCCCATTTTGTACCAATGATGCGTTAGAGCAACGTTGGTAGAAATGCAATCTCCAGCGCATCATTAGTAGAAAATGGAGTGTTTTTAGCTTAAATGGGGGGGGGGCTGTATCCTCCTTTGAGGTTATGACATCTAGTCACCCTGCCTGTTGGTCAGCAAAAATTATTATTGGTGTTAATTAAGAGTATTTGCATACCGTACTAGTTTTCAACAACAGTAGTTCACAAAGTGGTTTGGATAAGATGAGATGCAGTGAGGCAATCATTCAAATTCATTCAGACCCTCTATATTTCTACAGTTTTCAGAACAGATTAAAACAACATTCTGCATTCGTGGAAATCAATGGCAATTGTATGACCAGAACATGTGCACCAGCATTTCAGAATTGAAAATGGGGACATTCCGCTGTCCTCATAGCACAGTGGTTCCCAAACTGTGGATCAGGACCCACCAGTGGGTCTCAAGACAATTTCAGGTGGGTTGCGATGCACCTAGAGCAGCCATATTGAAGATATGAGAAGATGGGATGCTGGAAATAGGAAGGGCTGTGTGGTTGTTTTGCTTGTGTCAAGGTTGTCAATAGGATTTTTTTATTTCTGATTCACTTTGCTATTGGAAAATGACTGAGAAATAACCCAACCTATTGCTATAATATTTATGGAACTCCTTGCCACAGGAGGTGGTGATGGCATCTGGCCTAGGTACCTTTAAAAGGGGATTTGACAGATTACTGGAGGAAAAGTCCATTGTGGGCTATAGGCTCCATATATTAATAGTAGGCAACTTCAGAATGCCACGTGCAAGGGAGTGGCAATGAGATGCAGGTATCTTGTTGTCTTGTGTGCTCCCTGAGGCATCTGGTGGGCCACTGTGAGATAGAGGAAGCTGGACTAGATGGGCCCTTGGCCTGATACAGCAAGTCTCTTATGTTCTTATGAGTATACCAGTCACTACACCTGTAATATTATAATAATAATAATAATAATAATAATAATAATAATAATAATAATAAT
>JAJKFI010000077.1:240593-258063 GCA_029204185.1 Lerista edwardsae
ATAATAATAATAATAATAATAATAATAATAATAATAATAATAATAATAATAATAATAATCCCTTAAAACACTTTGTGAACTTTTTGTTGAAAAGAAGTAACAAATACTGATTGACCTTTCACCTTTTGAATTTTGGAAAAGGAAATAAAGAGGACAGTTGTTCTTATGCTTTCATTTATGTTGTTAGTGCACATTGTTTTGTATATAATTGATAATAAGCATGTGGTGGGAAAATGGCAAAAAAAAAATCAATGCAATTATAGTTTCCTTCCCATTCAAACCAGGTAAAAATACCTTCAATTTCTCAGAAGATTATGGGGCTTTTGAACAATATAATGATAAAGTATTTTTATTCTTCAGAAAAGCCAAGTCTATCTAATATTAACCATGATTGGAGGTCTTTCCAGGGTTATAAGCTGAGGATGCAGCTGAGCTGAATAAATTAATTACAAGTCATGAAGTTATAAATGTAATTTCAAAACCTCCAACTGGATAAATCTCTGGGCCCAGATGATCTTTCTGCAGAATATTATACAACGTCGTTCAGATGTCCTGGTTAAGCCCTTAGTTACAATATTCAATAGTTTTTTTTCAGAAACATGGAACTTCCAAGGATTGAAGCCAGTATCATTCTTGGGCTAAAAGAAGAGAGAGTCATCCCTGGTGCAGTTGGAGAAATCAACCTTCTTAAAAAAAAATGAATAGGATCATAAATTTCGGTTCCATCAGTGACAAAAAGACTAAGGACGCAATCCTAAACTGAGTTAGGCCGGCATAAACTAAGCCAGCAACGTTTGGCCACCACAAGGGCCACCGTAAGGTATATTTGGACCACTCTCAGAGCCAGAGAGGCCAGCACACAGATGTGAGCCATCCTCCCTGACTCCAAGAGTAGTCCAAACGTGCTTTATGGTGGCCCTTGTGCTGGCCAAACTTTGCTGACTTAGCTTATGCCGGCCGACATATGCTTTACTTAGAGCTTATGCTCTAAGAGCGCAATCCTAACTAACCTGGAGTTTGGCCAGCAAAAATCCCTTGTGCCAGCCCAAGAATGTCATAAAGCACGTTTGGACCACGCTTGGAGTCAGGGAGGACAGCACACGTCCATGTGCCTGCCTCCCTGACTTCAGGAGTGGTGCAAACATGCTTTATGACACATTTGTGATACTCCTGGGCAGTGGTGTCATCTAAATGATTTAAGAACAGGTACTCACTTTTGATTGGTACGTGTCGGGACCCACCCACCAGAAGTGACGTCATAAGCCAGAAGTGATGTCGTGGCAGGAAGGGACATGAAAAAAGCCCTTTTTGAGGCCTCAGATGATTTTAAACTGACCCAACAGTTGCAACCGTATTCCACAGCACCCCCAGAACATGTGAAGGAGGCCTGGCATCATGTTAAAACCCCAGAGCAACTCATTTTTCAGTGGCAAGGAAAGGAAAGGCTCCGCTCGCTGCCTGCCTGCCTGCCTGGCTCTGAGAACATGCAGGCAACTCAAACATGCAGGAAATTCAAACGTTGCAGAGGGCGGAGTCGACGAGTGGGCGGGCGAATGGGCGGGGCCAGCTGTAATCCTAGAAACCGGTACTCGCGTACCCCCGCGTACCCCCTGCATGACATCACTGCACAAGTCCGTTGTGCTGCCCTAAAGATTGTACCCTAAGAGTGCAACCTAACCTGTGCTGGAACAGTCAGGCCAGGTTGTCTGCGATGTATCTAGCACAAGTTAGGTGTAAGCTGGAGTGCAACTTGGAGCAAAAGGATCTATTTCTCCTTTACCTGTGCCATGCACCAGCCGCCACTATGCAGCTATTCAGATCTGTACCCACAATTTCACAGGTGCAAATCCGAGCAGCCCGTGAAACACTAGTTGAGCCGGGGGGCGGGGGGGGGGGAGCATCCAGCCTGTTTTTGTTTGTTTTATTGTTCTTATATGGATAAAACACATCATAATTCTTAGTATTGCGTATAGTGCTTCCAAGGGTTCAAAAGTGCTTCACAAGCAATCACTTCCTGTAACCATTACAATAGTCCTGTACAGTCGTTGTCTATTAATAACCTCATATTGCATATGCAATATGGACTGCCTTCACCCTTACACTCCATCCCAACCTCTTAGGTCATCTGAGGGGTCCTTTTTGCAAGTGCCGCCTTTCTCCCCAGTTAGGGGCTTGGCGGCATGGGGGCGAGCCTTCTCAGCAGTGGCACTGCAATTATGGGACTCCCTACCGGGGGATCCTCCTTCATGGCATTTTGGCGACTTTTCTGTTTTGCCTAGCATTTGAGGTTGGTATGTCTGCATCTTGGACCTCTGCAGCACAACCTGCCTTGTAAATAGTTTGACCCTCTCCCTTAATATTTTTACCCTTTTTTTTTACATTTTTATTGTCTATTTTATTGTTTTGTTATTTTTATGTACTATACTTTTTTGTTTTTCCCCCATCCAGTAATTGTAAACCTCCTTGGGCATCTGCCATGGCGGAGGAAAAGCGGGGTAGACATTCTTATATTATTAAATAAATATGCGGAAGGCTGAGGCTGCATGAGAGTGACTTGCCTAAGACTTCCAGGGAGGGGAGAGTCTAGCAGAGAACTTCCTGATTTGTAACTCAGGGCACATCACTAACAACAAAGCTAGTGGAGGTGACAGCATTCTTGCTGAGTTACTCAAAATCTTAAAAGATGATGCTGTCAAAGGGCTGCACTCCATATGCCAGCAAATTTGGAAAACCCAGCAATGGCCACAAGACTGGAAAAGATCAGTTTACGTTCCAATCCCAAAGAAGGGCAATGCCAAAGATTGTTCAAACTACCGCACCATTGCACTCATTTCACATGCCTAGCAAGGTGATGCTCAAAATCCTACAAGCTAGGCTTCAGCAGTATGTGAATCGAGAACTACCAGATGTACAAGCTGGTTTCCGAAGAGGCAGAGGAACTAGAGATCAAATTGCCAACATTCGCTGGATCATGGAGAAAGCAAGAAAGTTCCAGAAAAACTTATATGCAGAGTACATCATGAAAAAGCCTGGGCTGAATGATTCACAAGCTGAAATCAAGATTGCTGGGAGAAATATCAGTTATGCAGACGATACCACTCTAATGGCAGAAAATGAGGAAGTCCTAAAGAACCTTCTGATGAGGGTGAAAGAGGAAAGTGAAAAATTGGTTTGAAGCTCAACATTTTAAAAAAACTAAGATCATGGCAACCACTCCCATCACTTCCTGGCAAACAGAAGGGGAAGAAATGGAAGCAGTGCCAGAGTTTATTTTCCTGGGCTCCAAGATCATCGCAGGACTGCAGCCATGAAATGATTGTGACTGCAGCCATGAAATTAAAAGACGTTTACTTCTTGGGAGGAAAGACAACTTAGTAAAAAGACGAGACATCACCCTGCCAACAAAGGTTTCGCATAGTCAAAGCAATCGTTTTCCCAGTAGTCACATATGGCTGTGAGAGCTGGACCATAAGAAAGGCAGAGCGCCGAAGACTAGATGCTTTCGAATTATGGTGTTAGAGAAGACTCTTGAGAGTCCCCTGGACTGCAACGAGATCCAATCGGTCAATCCTCCAGGAAGTCAAGCCTGATTACTCCCTGGAAGCACAAATGCTGAAGCTGAAGCTCCAATACTTTGGCCACCTCCTGAGAAGAGAGGACTCTTTAGAAAAGACCCTCATACTGGGAAAGATTGAAGGCAAAAGGAGAAGGGGGCGGCAGAGGACGAGATGGTTAGACAGTGTCACCGAAGCGATGAACATGAAATTGGGCGAACTCCGGAAACTAGTGGAGGGCAGAGGGGCCTGGTGTGCTGTAGTCCATGGGGTCGCAAAGAGTCGGACATGACTTAGCAACTGAACAACAACAAAAGGCAATGCAGCTCTGAGGTAAAGGAACAAACATTCCCTTACCTTGAAGCGGCCTCCGTGACTACAATTCCACTACAGGATGCAGCACATGCCCCATTGGCACAGCTATGTCAGTGCTGGAAAGTTGGTTAGGATTGTGCCACTACACCACTTTTATAGTTAAGGGATCAACAAAGGCATGAGTTATTTTACAGATGTCCACTTAGTAGCTAAGGACCCTGATCTCAGTGTGTGCGTATTGATCAGCTCTTCAGTGGAAGTGGTGTAATCCAGTGTTTCCCAAACTGTGGCTTGGGACCCACCAGTGGGTCATGAACTAATTTTGTGGCGGGTTGTGAAACGTTTCTGAAATATTTTTTTTTATAAACGTTTGCAAGCATCCTTACCTGATTTGCAGATGAAAATGTCAGGTGGAACAGGTGGAGGGAAGGGAGGCCCATGGGTGGACTGGCCCAGGGAGGGGGGTGTAGACAGGATCCAGCACTTAGGCCAGATCCTAACCCCCATCCCCAGCCTGACTGGCCCTATATTGACCACTTGGAGCTGCACTCGTGATTTTGCTGGTGCAGTTCCAAGTAGCCCTGTAGGGGTGGCTGGTGCTTTACATGGGGTAAGAGGACAAATGTCCCCTTGCTCTGAGTTGTGCAACAGCCGCCTCCTAACTGGGGCTGGATATGGCACCGACAAAAGATTGGGCTCTTAACAGCCTCAGGAACATAGGACTATGATGATTATTAACTAATGATTTTTTTATTAATAATAAATAAAATATTTCTTTCTAAATCTCTTTTTTTAACCTAGTAAACTTATTAACTAGTAAATTTATTAACAATAATGATATATTGTTGCTTTAAAAAGTGGGTCCCAGACAGCGGTGTTATGCTGCCGGAACGCTGGGCGGGACATCCGGGTGATCGACAGCCCGCCCATCGCGTTCTGGAGCGTTATGCCATTTGCGTACCGTACGCAAGTGGCGTAATTGGTTACGCAAACGGCATAACGCTTCGGAACGCAACGGGCGGGCTGTCGATCACCCGGATGTACCGCCCAGCGTTCCGGCAGCATAACACCGCTGGTCCCAGAGCTAAAATGTTTGGGAAGCACTGGTGTAACCTATTCCTACCGTGCAATTCCCAAAACGACTTGTACAATGGCTTCTTTTCAAAGAAGATTCCGGGTGGCCAGGCCCAGCCACTACCATCTGAGAGAGGAATTATATACAGTACAGTACAACACATGTGCACATTGTTTACATGTGCTGTTGCTTATCCAGTGCAAAGGGCGGAGCATGTGGAAGCTATTGGTGCTTAGTTGGATCAGGGTAGATCTCTTATCTACATACAATAATAATAGTCTCCCAGGCTTCTTAAACAAAGTAGTAAATATGGCATTTTCCCCAGAGGAAGGTTCTTATTAAATATTTCTGTGGTTTCATCTACAACGGGCATAACAAGATGATTCTATTTACCATCCCTCACGAAGAAAAGTAATTAGAATGCAAGGTAATTTCCATTAAATGCATTATGACTTTAATATCAGTAAACTCCACTTAAATATTAAACAGAGAGAAAAATATTAGTGAAATTATCATAGATAATACTATCAGTTATTCTGGGGAGAAAAACGTGATAAATGCATTTTAATAAACTGGGCAAAATTATATGCATCATATGCTTGCTTCCTGTCAATTTTATTTAGAGTTAAATGCCATTGTGATAATTAGTTGGGTTTTACTGGGTTCATTAAAAGCTTTTCTAATGATCACATGGAGGAATAAGTAAAATGAATCTCCGTCTTGAAACACATTGGAATCCATCAAGTGAATAAACAAAAGTACAGCCTGATGCATGCACAATAGAAGGCATTTTTTTTCCATCCCTGAAAAATAAGCCCAATGAACACAAATGCATTTGTATGAAAGGCAGCTGGCATTTTGCCAGCAAGCTGAAAGAGACTGAGTTAGTCCTTGAGCTGTTGAAGGCTTTTATGCAACTGTGCAGTTCCCAAACTGTGGGTCGGGACCCACCAGTGCATCGCGAGCCAGGTTCAGGTGGGTCGTGAAGCACGTCGGGCAGCCATATTGAAAATTTGGGAAGATGGGAAGATGGGAAGGGGGAGGGCCATGTGGTTGTTTTGCTTCTGTCAAGGTTGTAAATAGGCTCCCCCCCCCTTTCTGATCTGCTTTGCTATTGGAAACTGGCTGAGAAATAACCCAATTTATTTCTGCACTCCCAGGAAAGCAGCAGGCTCTGGCATCAAAATGATGGCATGACACCACTTTTGGTGAGTCCCAAACAGATTGTCATTCTAAAAAGTAGGTCCCGGTGCTAAAAAGTTTGAGAACTACTGCTTTAATGACGTAAGCCCTATTCAGAAATTCCAGCCCACCCTCGTAATTACCAAATGTGTTGGGATCAGGGTGCCCGGGCCATCTGTGTCCTCTGTCCTGACATCCCAGCTAGCCAGGTCCCTTGGCTAGTGACAACACATTTTCAACAGCAGGCACAGATCCAAGGAACCCCATGGGGCAGCCAGAGCCTCCCCTGTGGAAGGGGATGAACATGCCCTTACCCTGGGGAGGCTCCCCAGAGCACCTAAGGTGCTTTGGGTTTGGCGTAGGCCCGCCGGCTTCACCAGTCCCGTGCCACTTAGGATTGCACTGCTAGACTTTTGCCTCCCTCCCAGCAGACAGCAGTGTGTAGCCCGGTGCATTTGCTACCTGCTGCCCTTATATAGTTCCACCGCTGGTCCTGGCTGGCTCTCTGGAATGCATGCCAATGAACCAGGATGGAGTTAAGAGAGGCTGCACATTTGGAAAGGGAGATCATGGGCAACACCTGCTAACAGCCCCTACTAGTGGACAAACCTCTTAATGCCAACATTTCCACCCAGGGAACCTGTTGCAAGGGAAATGATCAATATCTAGTAGAGATGATCAATGCACCAGCAGCCAATCAGGTTTTTTTTATTGCTTTAAAATAAAATAATCATAAGGCAAATTGCTTCACATCAAGACACCAGAGAAAACCAATTTAATTTCTGTAATATAAGACAACAATGACTACTAAATCTCATGAGAATATAAATCCGGTGACTTTAAGATGAGGCTGTAAGTGCTGAGTATATCATGTCAAAAATTAACATATGAACTTCAAATCTATGTGCCCGTTCAAAATCTGATTTAATAAACTGCTCTTATTAAAGTCAATTCAAGTGCATTCAATTAAAAAAACAACAAATGAACACTCAACTGTATGTGAGATAAATAATTTTTTCCCACACTAAGCAGAATGCATTAACCTAACAAGTAATGATCTAAATTATGTATTAAACTCAATTACTTTTTATTACTGCTTTCCAATTATGGTGACATGATTGATTTCATTTTTATTAGAGCACCAGTTTTGATTTTACCTGTATCTTGACTTTGATAACTGCTAAAGAGAAATTACTCACAGAGATATTGTAATTGGGTTGATTCTCTGAGGTTCTCCAGAGCAATAATGCAAAGGTTTGTAATGGAGAATAAACAGTGTTATGATTACAAGATAAATGCATTACAATCATCTCCGAGGTGTGTGGTGAGGAGGGGGAGTATTACTGTATAGAAAGTGTTTCATAGGTTAATGTTCCATGGTCTTTCTTCCTAATAATCTAGCATTGGATTTTTTTTTCAGCCATTTTGCTATTGTTTCCATCCATTTTAGCAATTTGAGAAAGAGTTGGGTCATTAAAACCGAGTTACGTGACTCAGATCATGGGTTCATTGGTCAGTGCATCACTGTCTGAACTGACTTTTCTGGGTTTAAGACAGCGGTGTCATCCTGGCGGAACGGCCCGGTACGCCGTTCCGCTAGTTCCGCAGACAGGCCCGGGCCATGCCGCCTCTCCCGAGGATGGGCGAGCTGCTCCTGGGCCCTCCCGCCCTCCCGCGCATCCAAATCGCTCTGAAATGGAGCGATTCAAGGTGCAGGGAGGCGCAGGGAGGCATGGCTGGCCTCCGCCATGGGGGCGGAGGGCTGTCAATCATCCGGGCGTTCCGGTTCCTGGCGCGCCTGGATGACGTCTCTGGTTTAATACCTCGGCGCTTCCTTGCCCTACCTGGAGACGCCCTACAAGACAATCCTATCTTGAGATGGAACAGTGCAGGCCAACTGGCCTATGTTGCATCCAGTGCAAAGTAGGTGCTGGCTGGAGTCCAATTTAGAGTAAGGTGATATTTTTCCCCTTACCCCGTGTCATACACCAGCCACCCCTAGGGGGCCACTTGGATCTGTGCCAGTGATTTTGCCAATTCACATCCAAGCAGCCTGTGTAAGGGTAATCACACCAGGAGTGGGGGCTAGGATTCTGCATGCACTGCCGTAGCTTGCACAAGCATCAATAGGTTGGTTCATGAAGCAAGGCTTCTGCAGCAATGGGATGGAGATTAAGAACATAAGAAAAGCCCTGCTGAATCAGGCCAAAGGCCCATCTAGTCCAGCTTCCTGTATCTCACAGCGGCCCCACCAGGTGCCCCAGGGAGGCACGAGACAACAAGATGCTTGCATCCTGTTGCCACTCCCTTGCACCCGGTACTCTGAAGTAGCCTACGACTAATGTAAGGAGGTTGCACAATCCATCATTGCCTATAGCCCACGATGGACTTTTCTTCCAGAAATCTGTCCAATCCCCTTTTAAAGGCATCTAGGCCAGATGCCATCATCACCTCCTTTGGCAAGGAGTTCCACAGATTAACTACCCGCTGGGTAAAAAAGTACTTCCTTTTATCTGTTTTAACACTCCCAACCCTCAGTTTTAGAGGATGCCCCCTGGTTCTGGTGTTTTGAGAGAGGGAAAAGAACTTCCCTCTATTGACTCTATCCCTTCAGAGACTCTATCCCTTCAGACTACTCAGAGGTAAGTCCCATTGTATTCAACAGGCTCTACTCCCAGGAAACTGTGTATAGGATTGCAGCCTTCAGTTGCAGGTAGAAGACTTTTGATCAGGGCTCCTGAGGTTTTATTTGTCCATATAGATGTGTTCCTTTCTATAGTGTCTTCATAAGGTCACCCACTTCTCTCTTTCTGATACTGTTGTGATCCCAGCAAGCACTTATAAATTGTACTGATTTTCCGATCACGATAACGGATCTCTGCTGTTAAGGTGACATTTTGCTTAAGTTAATACTGTTGTTCCATTGATCCACCTTAAATTTTCTTTCTTGTTCAGACTCTCCAGATATTTATGTTCCCTTTCAACCATCATTTACTTGAGATTTCTGCTCATTTTTAGCCGATTTTTCCTTCTCACTCTTTCAAGAAGGCAACCAACCCTTCTGAGTTATATCCACCTTTGCATCCATAATTGAAAAGTCAGCCACTCTGTACAGTCACAGTAGTTTTTTCTGCTCCCGCCCCCCGCCCATGCAAACCATATATAATTTGTCCTCATCCATGAACACTTTGAAACATATTCTTGCTGCTACCACTTGCTAAAAGCACAATAGGCTGTCAAGACCAACGAGTTTAAAATCATATCATACATTTACACTTTGCCTGCCTTCTCTTATATGTATATTCATATATATGTTGGGTGAGTTTGTATTCCAGGAAACAGTGGTGTGGAAGCACCTTGAAAGCGTTGTCTAGGATGCAGAGGATAGGGAGGGTGCGGTGGGGGCAAGCTGTGGTTGGGTGCAGCGCTGCTGAAAAATCTGTGTGCTTTTTGCCCACCCCCAGCTCTCTCTTGCACTCTGATCGCAGTCAGAAAATCTCATCCTGATGTATTCTAGCACAATCAGGGTGCTTTTATGGGCCACTGAACACCTGTGTTTCTGAAACTTGATGACTGCACCATCAAGCGATCCCTGGAATGTATGAATTCCCCATCCCAGATCAGCCATCTCAGCAGAGCCGTACTTTGTTTATTTATTTTTTATTTACTTTGAAGAATTTATACCCCACCTTTCCCATGCCGAAGCAAATGCCCAAGGCAGCTTATGTGGGCAGGCTAGTCTAAACCACATTTTTTTTATAATTCCTGCCCCAGGGGCAGGGAAGATGGCAAAACGGAGCAGTACGCAACGGGCGGGCTGCCGCTCACCCGTTCCTCCCACCCAGCGTTCCGGCTGCATGACGCCGCTGATCTAGGGCAACAAGCTGAAAGCAATAAAAAACATTAACAGCCCAATCCTATCTGGGTGGCTGGCGCTGTTGTACAATGATACTGAAATAGCCACCACTGTATCCTGTGGAGCCAAGGAGGCAGCCAGAAGGCTCCTCAGCGTGAAATCCTAACCTGGAATTAGGCCAGCACAGTTAGGCCAGCAAAGCTTGGCCGGCACAAGGGACACCATAAAGGATGTTTGGACCATTTTCAGAGTCAGAGAGGCCAGCACCCAGATGTGCACCATCCTCCCGGACTTTTTCAAATGGGCTTTAGGGTGGCCCTTGTACCAGCCAAATTCTGCTGGCCTAATTGTGCCGGCCTAACTCCAGGCTAGGATTGTGCTCTCAGGGCAAGGAAACATTGGTTCCCTTACCCACTATTGTGCCCAAGCAGCTTTTATGGGCCTGCTGAGATCTGCACCTGCGCAATAGCTGATGGAGATTTTAGTAGCCTGTGTGGTGTGTATGTGTGTGGGGGTTAGGATGCAGGGGAAGCCTTCGCTATTGTCCCCTCCCCCTCCCAGGCCTGGGCTACCCACCCCACCCAGTTATACCTCCCCCCTGACCCCGTTCTACCCTCCTGCAGTCTTGCCGCCACCATCATCCATTGGCCACCCCCTTTCCTGCTGGTGCAAGAGGTCAGAGCCAGAGGCATTTCTACAGGGAGGGCAAAGCTCTAAGTTTTGCAAGAAGCCTTACCCTGTCCTGTAAATCCCTCCTCTCCCTTGCTTCTGTAGCCAGTAAGCAACGCCAAGATGTTGCTGTTCCCTGTGCGGATTGGCTAAAGCGCTGCAGGAGAGGAGTGATTTCCACTGCAAGGTAAGGCTTCTTGCAAAACTTAGAGCTTTGCCATCCCTGTAGAAACGCCACTGGTCAGAGCTCACACACTCTGGCCTCAGCACTGGCAGTAACAATCTCTGGGTCATCACAAAGTGCTTTATAGCACTTTTCCGACAGCCATTGCCCAAGCAGTGCATGTGAGAGAGTGGCACAGCCCAAGCATAGGACTGGGCCCTCAATTCCTGTTGAGAACGGTAGCAGCACTAACATGGGCGATCGGATCCGTGATGGCTTTTGGGTCCTGGAAAAGGTCTAGTGGTTGGATTCTGAATACACTTCCGGTCTCTTTCCTAGCTTTCCTTTTTCTGGTGTCATTCCTTGTTGCATGTGCCAACAGTATTATATATACTAATGCAAGTGACTGACGATTCTGTCTCCATGAATCCTTACAACACGTTGTTCCAAATCTATCTGTCATTGATAACAAATGGTCCACATTTGGATTCTGGGTTCCTCCTCCTGAATCGGAAGGAGGGGAAATAAATCCAGGTGTTTTTCCCCCCTTGTCGGTGCCATAAAGGAGTTCATTAGAGAAGGTGACAAGTTTCTACTTTGAGCTGCGTAATCTCATTATCTGCTGCAGTGGAGGCCTGTGTGCCTGTGAAACAAGATTTTACAGCTGTAGGTTGTACAATAAATATTAATGTAGCAGTAAATATATCTGGAGATTTCAGATGAGAGAGATAATGCCAGCCTCAGAGGCGGAGGAAGGGTGTAGCCTGGGGTGGCACGAGCCATGGGCGCTGGCAGCGGTGGGGCGCCATTGTGCAGAATCAGCGGACTAACCCGCGCGCTAACCCGCATGCTGTATAGCCTTCCCACCCTCCAAAATGGAGCTATTCAAGGCGCAGGGAGGCATGGCTGGGCGACACACGGGGGTGGGGCGACGTGCTGGGGGCACGGTTTCGGCACCCTGCCATGGGCACACTCTGGGCTCTGTTCGTCCCTGGCCAGCCTTCACCGCATTGGAACCAGCAAGTCAAGCACAGACCACCAACCATGTATGGTGAACCACCAGGAACCAGGGATGATTGGGGGTGGGGTCAGTGCCCACAGCCTTCCACGGCTCCACAGAAGCAGAAGCTACTTCCTGGAGCAACCTTGCACTCCGACTCAGTGGTGGGGAGTGAGGAGGGGGAAGGCACAGTCGCTGCTCTCCCCCAGCTCTGCACCTGGGGCATTTGAAGCCCTTATATCCCCCCTCAGGTCTTCCATTGCCAAGAACTTGATAATCCTCCCTAATTTTGCTATACTGAAATTGCCAAAGGCTGTGGACATTTTGTGAGTGTGAACAGTTTGAATTTTCAAGTGAGAGGTTGTTTTTATTTTTAACTTAGTTTTTATTTTACTGCTTTTACAACATATTTTGACCTAACCTTGCTTTCTGTCAGGGATGATTCCTGGTTGTGCAATTGCTGCAGGCCAAGAATGCATCCCAGCAGTGTCATTTTATTCTGTTACAAGGACTTCACCTCCTGCTTGATGACATCACTTCCTTCCACAACATCACTTCCAGGCTAATGACATCACTTCTGATGGGTCCCGACATGAGTGCCATTCTGAAAAGTGGGTCCCGGTGTATAAAGTTTGAGAACCAATGCTATACATTGCATAGGGTGGCAGCGTCTTTGCTAGGATTTTGCAGCCAAGACTCACAGTTTGGGAACCACTGCTCCATCATATTGGGCTGTTAATGTCTGAAAATGGCCTAACATGTCAGAAAAAAGATGTTCCTCTCTTCATCTTGCATGACCTGACTTTTTCTTGCCTTCCTTACAAATTGGTTGCCTCCCATGGACCCACTGTGAGTTGCACCAGAACCGTACTCCAGAACAGATTTCACCGGAACCAGAACAGATTTCAAGTTTGGTAAACTACAATGGGCACTACTACTGCTTTATGAAAATGCACCCCTTAAAAACACATTCATTGCACAATCCTAAACTGGAGTTAGGCCGGCACAGTTAGACCAGCAAAGTTTGGCTGGCACCAGGGCCACTGTAAAGCACGTTTGGACCACTCTTGAAGTCAGGGAGGATGGAGCATGTCTGTGTGCTGGCCTTTCTGACCCAAGAGTGGTCTAAGCATACTTTACAGTGTTCCTTGTGCCGGCCAAACTTTGCTGCCCTATCTGTGCCGGCCTAACTCCAGCTTAGGATTGTACCCTCAGTGTGGTTCAAGATTCAAGAGAATGGAATACGGAACGTTCACCATGATCTAAGCCTAGTTCACATATAGGGCACTCTTCAAATGAACACCTTGGAAACCCAGAAAGTCCCGTAAGCCTGTCACCTGAACTGACCCCCATGGGTGGTGCCATTTATGAGAATTGGTGCCTCCAAGCAGAGGCCCTAGATATGGCCCTGTGCAAAATCGTGTATTTCTGGCAGGCCGTAAAAATGGGGATGGTGTCTCAATATACGTGGAGCTTGACTGTGAGCTTAGCAGCAGCCTCCCCACACTCTCATGGGAGGTTATCATAAGGGTGTACTGAACCGTAAAATATGTGCTTCAGCGCATTCCTCACTCTGAACATCATGAAAGAAAGCGTCTGTTGCCATCTATCAGCATCTGCGGTGTCTGCTTTCTTTTCTGATGCTGCCCTTCGTGCACCTGTGATATTGCTTTGTAGTGCTACAAGACGTAACATAATGCATTCAACTTTCTGTACAACAGACATCTTCCCCTGGATCAATAAGAGCTGCGGTATCCAATTGAAATTTCTGGCAGCGGAGTAAATAAGCACGCACCTGCAGCTGAAATGAGTCAAATGTCTCGCTAACAGCTTGGTTCTTCCTGATAGTACTAAGCACATGGCGAGAAAAGGTGTACACATGCTAATGGTATCGTTTCCGTAACAGACCTACAGACTAGATTTGCTTTCAGTGCAGAAGGTATGAGAATGAAATGATAATTTTCTTTCTTCTTTTAAAAATACAATTTATCCAACCTTTCTTTTTCCCACGTACCCCCACAAATAAATATGCCAAACTGTAGCTTGGGTATAACAAGGCCACTTATATAATAAATTATATACATATAAACTATAACTAGGGGTGGGTGGTGGTGTTTTTTGGTGATATTTTTCCCAAAATTTATTGATTAAAATAGCAAATTGTGGTGTTATGTGTTTTTATCCAAATTTGTATTGAAAATTGTACAAATGGTGCAATAAATAAGGGTGGATGGCCTTATAAAGGCAAGCAATTACAGGCACACACAGCCCAGCCCTAAATATCCTGCTCAAAAATTCTCAAGCTGCTCTCTGATTGCTGCATGGAGCGTCAGGAAACTCCTACTTACTACTTCCACATTCCATTAAAGTCACCCTGGCGTGCATTGTGAACTATGAACATGTGCATGCAAGTTTAAGCAAGCTTCCTCCTGTTTCTGCCACTCCTCCTCCTGATCCCTTACTGAAAACTATTTCTGGACTCTTCAAAACTGGGTCAAAAATAAACAAAAGTGATGTTATTTTTATGAAATGGATCTACATTTGTGTCAAATTCTGTCAAAATAAGCAAAAGCGGTGTTTTTTCACACGTTGACCTAAATTTTGTTTTATGCCACATTTTCAGTAGAAATTCTCATTATTTAGCATTCTGTGTTGCTCACCCAAAAAAACCCATCCCTAACACTTTGCAGCAGGGTTAAAGGGGAGAAATGTTAAAGCTATCCCACAGCATGCGGTTTGGGGAAAGACAGTCCTATTTGACATGAGGCCTTGCTCAGTCACCAAACTAGTCACCAGAAGGTTTACCCTTCTAAGATCTCAGTAATCTCAGAAGGGAAAACCCTTCACTTTAAGGGTAAAGTACCTGAAACACTGATGGCCCCAAACAGAGACAGTCAAAATCACAAGGTGCTTTTTAAAACATATTCCCCAGTACCTGCATGTACAGCCAAGAAATTATATATTTTACAATTCTATAGGAGTGGTTATTTTTTTCAAAAGACAACATTAAATCCCCCATCCTTCTTAGAAAATTATTCTTCTCTGTTGTTAAGATGCCATTATTAGCATTTCTAAGCATTTCAATGGTGCAAACTTTCTTTCAATGCCAAATAAAATGCATTTGATAAAACATCAGTGTTGTAAAATTATGGAAATATCTTCCAAAAAGACTAGGAATAAGGTGTTGTTTTTTTCCTTCTACTCTCTAATCACTTTGGAGTGCTTTAGCAAACTAAGTGCTCCCATTGTAACACTCAGAAAGGAACTTGTTTACAAATTGTACATTGAAATTTAAGTTACTAGCCATCGCAACAGGTTTATAGTGACAGGTCACTTTAGATTGGAGTTTAATTTATGAAGATTGCTTTACCTGGAGCTATGGTAATCTATGCCTTTGGAGTAATTCACATACTGGCTCATTTCGAATGCGGTCAAAAAGCACCGTATTTCACGATGACAATGTAATCACAGATCCACATTAAAAAGTCATTATTGTTTAGAATCCAGCTTGGTTTGAAAAACACTTACTATAAAATTCAACAGCCTTTGTAAATTACCCAAAGGTTTACTCAAGAATACAAGGTGCCGTGATTTAAATCTGGAACTTACAACTTTATTGATTATATGGGATTTTTAGGTCACTGTATTTATGCGAAATGATTAGTGAGTAATCAGAGTAATAAACTCTCCTATGCTGGTTCATAAATAATTATGAATTGAATTTTCTTTATCAAAGTCTGGATCTGTAAATGAATCTAACCATCTCTCTCTTTTTTTTAGTTTTGGTAATTCTCACAGTGTGGTCTGAAAAAATCAATAGCAATAATAAGAAAGCAGAATCCACACACATAATTTTCTGATTACTCTCAGTTTTCCAAGATAATATACATTCCATTTGAAAGCTAGGTTATTTTCTCATTACGTAGCTGCAACTTTGAATGAGTGTAAAACTTTACAAATCTTTTGTGCAACCTGATCCACAAAGCCACAAAGGCTGACAGCCTACAGTACTCACAGCTTTTAAGTTGAAAGGTGCAGGGGGTTCTGCTAATATCTGGGGGGGGGGGGATTTCCTGAAATGGATTGCTTGCAGATACAAGGCACACCTATACTTTTTGTTGAAAAGTAGTATATAAATATTATTATTATTATTATTATTATTATTATTATTATTATTATTATATACACACTTCCTTGAGAAAGTGCAGTTAAACACAATGAGACGTACTTCTGAGTAGACATGCATAAGATTGTGCTGCTAGTTGCCATTTCAGTAGCATTCAGTAGCACTTCTCATGTGTGTGCTCCTTTGTGTGGTGTCCCTCTGTTTAGCAGGGGGAGAGTAAGTGTTCCTCTTCAACCCTGTGCAGTGTCTTTTCTAGTGGCTGTTGCTGGTGGTGTACTGCAATTTTTTTAGATTTTTTTAAAATGGTGTTTTATCTCAGCACTCTATATTAGCACTCTAAAACAGTTTCTGATGTTGCTAATGTCATCACATTCTGCCTGTTTAGTGACTACCTCAAACCCACAAGCACACAGTAACAGATTCTTTGTGTACCTGCAAAATGGGCCATGCATGTGTGTGTGTGTGTGTGTGTGTGTGTGTGTGTGTGTGTGTGTTGATTCATCTACTGAGCAAAGCATTACAACATAATAAAAACAAATGAGGCAATGAGCCAATTAAAATTGTTGTGTACATTTCACTTTCATTAGGCATTTATGAGCAGTGACTTTGATCAGATATTCCCAAAGCACATGACATATTGATCTGTAACCATTTCCTTTGAGAAGCCAGATAGGCTTCAGAAAGTGGGAAAACGAGTTGGATGCTTTGTCTCTATATATGGCCTTTTGGAATAATAAGCATTAAAGACAACAGACAGAGGTCCAACTTCATGTTCCAAATCACATGGAAAGTGGATTGGTCTCCCAAGAAGTAAGTTCACTCTCAAGACTTCATGGCCTTTAACGGGCTTCATTATCTCCGTTTCCGAAACAAAAAATTATTCTATGCTTTGGGGAAACTGGTCCTTCTGGGATCGTTGTTGCTGTTTGAAATTTTGCATCTGATTTCTTGAGATTTTTTTTTTTTAATGGTTTGGGTTTTCATAGGTGGTGGCGATCTTGAACGCTTTAACATTTGTATAGCATTTTCATAATGTGCAAAGCATCTCACGTATTTTATCTTGACATAAGATTTAGCCGAGAGGGTTAATGCCTCCGTTTGCCCGAAGATAACACCTGAAGATCTCAAGGTCGTGAGCTCGGGACTGCCGGAAGTCTCTGCGAGCAGCAGACCTTGGAAACTGTGGCTGATTAAAAGCTGAGTTTCAGCTGCCTCGTGGGAGGAGGAGTGTGCTGAAGTCAGCTGCATCTCTGGTGGCAGCAGGGAAGCCTCATCAGCCAGCAGACGACAGACGGGTGGCTAAAGAAAGAAGGCTAAATCCAGAAAGAAAGATCTGTAGGAGTGTTGTTCTTGGAAGATAGAACATTCTGTAAAATTGTAAAAACCTTCGGGTTTGTGAGAAAGTTTGCCTATGTAAACCGCCTTGAGTTCAATCATTAGAGAAATCTAGTGATCTTAAGAAAGGCGGTATATAAATAAATGTATTATTATTATTATTATTATTATTATTATTATTATTATTATTATTAT
>JAJKFI010000077.1:258073-269776 GCA_029204185.1 Lerista edwardsae
ATTATTATTATTATTATTATTATTATTATTATTATTATTATTATTATACATACAAGAATCCTGTTAGGTGAGTAACAATCCAATCCTATCCCATAAGAACATAAGAACGTAAGAAGAGCCCCACTGGATCAGGCCAAAGGCCCATCTAGTCCAGCTTCCTGAATCTCACAGCGGCCCACCCCAGGTGCCCCAGGGAGGCAGGAGACAACAAGATGCTTGCATCCTGTTGCCACTCCCTTGCACCGTTACTCTGAAGCAGAGGCGTCATTCACAGTGGCCCATCATTTGTTAAGATGTAGGCTTGCCAACAGGGCACATGCAGGATCCAGTGGGGAAGGGTTGATCAGGAGGCCTGGAAAAAGATAGGGAAAAATATATATATTTTTCCTAAACGCTCCATAGGCCTCCTGGTAGCCTGTGGGTTGCGATGGGATTTTGGGGTGATTTTTTTTCCCCAAAATGTCTTAAAATAGCAAATTGCGGGGAATAAACATAAAAATTAAAAAAAAGCAAAACTCCCCATAAATAAAAATCAGATTGTACCAGGAGGGAGCGAGAGCCATCACCACAAAAGGATGAATGAGAGCAAATGCAGCCACAATGCTCTGAAAATCAGCTAGTCTGTGCCTTATCTCTGAACTTTTCACCTAGGCCCAACGCTGGTTGGAAATCACCAACGAACTGGCTGGGAGGCAATGCATTTTTAACCTCACTCTATTTCCTCTTGCTCACAGTCATCACAGAACCATGGGTATTGTTCCACCATAGCCCCCAGAACAATGTTTATTTGCACACTCTTAATTGCCCAAGGACGGCGTACCAGAGCTCGTTGAACTAATGCGACGAGGCGGGTTCTGAATGCAACTGAGCAATGTGTAATATCTCAATTCCTGCCTTTTCTTCCTTTTTCTTTTTCTTTTTGCAATGAAGTAAATAAACCCCTTGACTCGGATCGCGATACAGTAAGGTGCCATGTAGAGGCATGTTACCCAACCAGTAGTGCATGTAGATGCCGGTTAATTCCCTGATTTGCATAATTAGCTACAGCGCTTCCTTCATGGACCTCAATTTCTAATTGAGGTACAGCTGTGAAACCAAGATATATCTCCACTAAAGCATGCCTTTTGATTACAAGGGACAAGGGCTTTTTATTCCCAAAGTAATTGCGTCTAGGGTAAACATGTAATTGGTGGGAATAATTAACCCCAAAGTGAAGACTTTGGAATAAATCTATTCATTACTGTCAAGATTGACCAATAATGTGGATGCACAGACAATATATACGTTGATGGAGCCAAAAGGACAATGCTGTAATACTGTAAAAACCAATGTTGACGGAGTAGTATAAGTTAATAACTATGCCAAGGGCTTATTTCAAAATGTTGTGTTCAGCACCGAAGTACTGCTCAATTAAAGAGGTACTAGAACAAAATTACACCTCGTTTTACCTTCCTCAGCTCTGCACCTGCTATACAGCAGCTGCAGAACCAAGGCAGCCATAGGGGAGGCTGGAGCCTCCCCTGGGTAAGGGCATGAACATTCCCTATGGCCTAGTTTGTGGGGAACCCAGCCTAGCAGACAGCTAGCTGAGTTGAAAAGGCACCAGGGACCCCCAGCTAGCCGGGCCAGCCAGCCAGTAGGGGTGGAGAGCGAGGGGGGGGGAAAAGAAAAGACGGAGACTTGGCTTGGTGAGGTAAGGCGGTCAGGCGATCCAAGAGAGTGATCAGCTGCGCGCTTGCTTTATTTATAGCACACACAGTTAATTCAAAACATCACAGTGATCAGGGATTGGTTCATTTTCCCGCCATAGATTGCCCCCTTGTGTGTGTCTCCCATTGGTCAGCAGGGGGGCGGGGGGTTGTGCTTCCAGGTGCCGCCTCCTCCTGGTTGGTCAAAGCAGGGGAAGAGAGAGGCTGTTGCACCCTGCACAGGGCAGCACATGGGAGCTGAGTGCCGGGGGAACAATTAGAGAGCTGCACGCTGCACTTGGTTTACCAGAGCCTAGGGCACAATCCTAAAGGCAAACCCTACATCTCCCCGTTTTTTGTGTTTTAAGCAGAGAATATTTATAACATATTTGATGGGAAGATGGGCTTTTGGAGCCAGGCTGGCAATGGGGGACACGTTGTGCAAAACAACAGAGTACAATTAAAATGGAAACAGCAAATACAATATCCTGTGAAACTTGACAGAGTAAACTAATTGGAAGCCAGGATGTTATCTGTGAGGTTAAAACAATACCTTTCCTTGCGTTCTAATGATTAACTTAAGGTACATTTCTAGAGTTAACCTTTTGTGTTGTTTTAGGAACTCAATGGCTAACTTTTAGGATTAGGCTGAAGGGATTAGGAAGACAGATTTAGGCACAATCACAATGCTAAGTGTTTTCACTGTGATTCAAATCACTCGGAGATGTTCTTCAAATCACCCTGAGCTGTCCTGGTGGGAAGAAACTGTTGGCAGACAGATAAGAACTTGATTGAATTTAAGTCTTTTGTCAAGAGACAGGACTTGCATAAGTCTTTTGTCTGTCAGGCTAGAATAGCCCCTTGCAATGCTCTGTTTGTCAGACATTAGATTTGCATTTCTTTAAGACTGGGGGGGGGGGGACAGGCGACATACAGATGTCTGCCTTTACCCTCAGGATGAGGTCCAAAATGGAGTCAGGTCTCCATGTGCTTTGTGGGACAGGGAGGATGTGCACTCACCTTTCCTTTCTTTGCAGGACACCCTGGTCTGACCTTCCCCCTCTCTCCCAGATCTAGCATTAGGTGCATCTGTCTGACCATTGCAATGCAAGTGTTATTTTCTGTTAAGGCCATGCAAGTGTTTCCTGTTGGCCAAATTACCACAATGGGGTATAAGTTTTTGCCAAAAATCAGTTTTGCCATAAAGTGTTTTCCCAGTAGCGCTGCCCAAACTCTTTGAAGAAACTTGGGGGTTCAGTCTCCCCCTTTTTTTGTTTTTGATTAAGGATAATGAATATACTTGATTAGGTAATGAGAACATAGCATAGGTGAGAGACATCTGGTTGTGACATACAGGAATAAGACACATTTCTAAGAGGTTTTCATTAGCAAAGTCAGTGGATAAACAGAAATAAGATACAAAGTAAATGAGTCTTTTGTGAGTTTAGCTAGCATGGCGGCAAATAGTCTTTTTGGAGTTGTTTGCTTCTTTCATCCATAGAAGCTGATTGTGCGCTGCAATTCTGGGTTTTCTTGTGGGGTCATTTCTTGGGCGTTTGCCGTTTCAGGGTTAGGTGGAGGTGAAGTACAGTTCATTGTTCAGGACAAAGTTCATTAGGGTTTGAGCAACATGGCGTTGGAATTGCTGCTTTCTTTTTCTGCATCCATTGGAGAAGTGACTGGTATGGTCACTCCACAGCTGCTCCTCTTTGTATTAGGGCTTTCACGAAGGAGGCAAGGAGTTTGGACATAGGGTTGTGAGGCTACACACATGCTCTACATGAGATTAACATGTAACACTAAAGAGCGAAAAGAACATAAATTACACGTAACACTATGGGCTTTGTAAACAACACTGAATTATATTAGACAGATAAACTTGTAAACACGTGTAAACCTATAAGCACGTCTCACAAATGAAACGTGTAGGTGAGGTCTTCTTTTCATCTTGAGCTTCTAGCCGTCACTGAAATAGGAGGCTGAAAACTTAAAAAAGGCCATTATTGTTAGACATAGTGATGACTTTGAATTTTGCACTTTGCACATGCTTAGGACTCTGAGACAATGTTTTTCTTCCTAGGAAAAGTGAGGCAAAATTTGGGTTAGCTTTTGACTTTCAGATAGACTTGATGCTGAAGGCTCTGCATTTCCTGCTTAAGGAATAAAATTGTTAGGTTTTTGCACCCACTAGATTCAGGCTGCTATCTTATTTATTTCTTTTTGAGAGCAAGCTTTATTGCACACAATGGAACTTACAAAAGAGTAGACTTGTATTAGATTTTTGCCTAAAGTTTTTGTTTTTGATTTTATAAATTACTGCCTTCCTGAGGGGCTGCAAGAATTGCTTTTCCTGTTTGCTCTTAGGCTGGGTTGATTTAGCCATTAAGGGCTTGCTTAAGTAGACTTTTGTTTGCTTACAAACTATAAGAATTATTTTTAATTACTACTACGACAACAATGTGGGTCTTTTGTGCTTTAAAGGTGCTGGCGCCTTCAAGCCATACACCAAAATGTTTTTAGACAGGCTAGATATTTTTGGCAAACAGGCATAAACAACAGGCTTTCGTATGCTTTTAAATCATTCCCTGCAGCTACCAGTTTGTAAGCACTCTTATATTTGTTCTTTTTACTGCATCTGAAACAAAAACTTTTGATTAGTGCTTTTCCTAGTGGCAGAGAGTTCCAAGGCTCCTTTCTACGTTCTCTGGTGAAAAAGGAGGTTTTTAGGGGATCAAATGAAGACAATGAAGACATCCAGGCTTTTGGCTCCCCTCCCCTCCCCTGTTTGTGACTTCAGGAAGGTTAAGGGGAACAATTAAGACATATTTAAACACAGATTTAACCAGCACTTAAGACAGAAGACATTAAGATTTAGCGAAATACTTCCAGGAAGAGGGTTTGCATTACCCATACATGGAATGATTTTCTTCTGAACGATCTGGGAAGATCACATGCTAATTGATCTTTGATGAAAAAGAAGGTTTTTTGTCAGCTTTGTCTTTAGGTCACTATAGACTGTAGGCAAAACGTAGCAACACCATTTTAGTTCTTTTTAAAAAGCTTATTTAGCTTTTTTAAAAGTGTGATTTATTGCTGATAAAACCACATACTTGGCCAGATTTCACTACCTTCTGTTTACTATGTAAGAATTTGGACAAAGCCATATGCATTGCTTGTTATTTAAGAAATTGCACATTAGGCTTTAGTTCAAGAAAGCAAAGGATGAATTAAAACCAGAACTTTCATCATTTTAGGAAACAGAAATTTGATGGGCCACAGTTTTCCTTTTTTAAAGGGTTAGGCCTTTACACAGCGTTTAGGATTTAAGGTGCTAGACGCTGGGCAAGCATAGGTGCAGATAAGAAGATTGTTTGAGTTACAATGCTCGAAAGAGAAGGGGAAAGCTTTGTGTTTGAGTTTTCAAAGTTTCCCAAAGGGTGTTTGGGAAAACTCTGTGCAATTCAATGGCACAATGTTCTACCCTCATTGAACTAAGAGGGAAGGAAAAGCAAGCCTTAATTTCTGATTGTGGCCAGGCTATGTTCCACCAGCGGCATGGACCTTGAGATGAGATTTTTTGCTTTTCTACTGGGGTCCTAAGAATGGCTGAAAGACTCAAGAGAGATGTGCTTAATGCTTGTAACTTGGCGCAAGCTGCCAGACTTGAGTTAGCCACGTGGATTACTTTTGTGAATTGCTGAGCTTTCCCTGCTGTAACCAGCCCTTGAGTGTGGCTGGGTCTTAAAGGGATCACAGCAGCAGAAGGAAGGAAAAAAGGCGCAAAATGAGGTTGGGCTGCCACTAAGCTTCCTGCAAATATGCAATCAAGCTGCAAACACGCTTCCTTTTGTGCCACCAGAGAAGCACCACAGAGCATCATTAGTTGCTTCCTTTGCTTGCCTGTTTTTTGTTCTTTGTACCCTTTTTGCTCTGCAGGCAGACTTTGCCTGCGTGAGAGTTTGGTTGGGTAAGGGCAGAGAACATGTCTCTTTCTGTGGGGTGAGAGAAGCTTTTTGTCCCCCAAAGAAGGGGAGAAAGAACTCTCAGTAGACACTATGGGAAAACTGCTTTTTTCTCCTCCTGTATCCCAAGGCTGGAAGGGAATGAGGCTGCAGAGAGCTTTTGCGTATTGACTCTGGAGAATTTGTCTATGATTGCCCAAGAGATTAAGATTTTGATTTGGTAATTGGTGATAGACTGACTCTGCTGGCCCTTTTGAGCTATCTCCTTCTTTGCCTGAAGCAAAATTCTGATAACTCTTAGGGTTGCAAGAAGCAGGGAATTTTAAAAGGCAGGCTTCAAGAAGCATCCTTTTTCTTATTGCCAGATTTTTACTGAGATTGAAAGAGAGGTACTCTTGGGCTACTTCCTGACTCCTGATTACAGGGCAACTTATTGTTTGCTTAGCCATGCCTTCTGGGTTTGACTGAAATGTCTTTTTAGGCATCATTTGCATTTCAGTAAACACTGGGGCCATGCGGCTAGCATTTGATTTGGGAATTTGCAAGACTGGCAAGAGATTATTCTGGCATTGCTGTTGAGCAGCTTCAGGATTTTCTGAGTTTAGCGTTTGCTGTATTTCAGTTAAGGCTGAGGAAGTGGCATTAATTATCAGGTTACCAACCTTTTCCACTGCATCTCGGCAGAAATGCCAAGTCTGCAAGACTGGAATCGGCAGGCCTTGAAAATAATCGGGCTGAATCTTGTCTTCATGGGCAGATTTGTTCGACTCTCTTAAGTCTGGGTGTTGTAAGGGTGCCTGGGGCAAAGGCATCAAAGCTGGGGCTTCTCCCGCCCACTCCTTACTAAGATCTACTTGTCCTCTGTCCACTGCAGTCTGAACTCCTGCTGCAAGGGCTGAACCACGTGGCTCTGGTCTGGGGGGAGCAGGCAAAAGTGTGACTTCTGGGGCAGGAGGCACAATAATGGGGAGACCTTTAAGGGTCATGGAGTACATCCCTTCTAACAAGGCATTTCCCTGGAGTTTTCTTAAGGCGGCATGGATTTTTTCCCAGGTCAAAATCAGGGGCATGGGGGTTCTACGTTCCCTTTGCAGTTCCACCCCCACCCTGTTCCAATCCGCCAATGCCAGGCTGCCTTGTGCAGGAAACCAGGAACAATGATCCTGTATTTCCCCCAAAAGGTCCAGAGCCTCCCTCACTGAAACCATGCCTTCGCCATTCTGAGAAACACATTGGCTCAATTCTTTCGCGAATTGCTCCTGTTCGGAAGAGAAAGTGGACCCCATACTTACGGGAGCCAAATTGGCTGTGTGCACGGACTGTTCCAGTCGAAGTAAGTGGGATGCAGCAGATGATCACGTCGGGGTCACCAGCTGTGGGGAACCCAGCCTAGCAGACAGCTAGCTGAGTTGAAAAGGCACCAGGGACCCCCAGCTAGCCGGGCCAGCCAGCCAGTAGGGGTGGAGAGCGAGGGGGGGAAAAAGAAAAGACGGAGACTTGGCTTGGTGAGGTAAGGCGGTCAGGCGATCCAAGAGAGTGATCAGCTGCGCGCTTGCTTTATTTATAGCACACACAGTTAATTCAAAACATCACAGTGATCAGGGATTGGTTCATTTTCCCGCCATAGATTGCCCCCTTGTGTGTGTCTCCCATTGGTCAGCAGGGGGCGGGGGGTTGTGCTTCCAGGTGCCGCCTCCTCCTGGTTGGTCAAAGCAGGGGAAGAGAGAGGCTGTTGCACCCTGCACAGGGCAGCACATGGGAGCTGCGTGCCGGGGGAACAATTAGAGAGCTGCACGCTGCACTTGGTTTACCAGAGCCTAGGGCACAATCCTAAAGGCAAACCCTACACTAGTTATTCTAGCAAAGCTTAGGATTGCACTCTCAGTCGATGGCAACGGTGGCACAAGCCAGAAGTGCCATCATCGCTGAGTCGCCACACTTATATGACCCCAAAATATATAGTAGTTCCCTTACCTTGGAGTAATATAATACTAATACTAATACTAATACTAATAATAATAATAATAATAATAATAATAATAATAATAATAATTAGTATTTATATACCACCTTTCTAGGTCATTAGATTGCTCTTTTGACTTTATCCAAGGCAGTTTACATAGACAGGCATTTCTAAACCCAAAGGGTTTTTACAAACACAAATAAGTTCTAATCTTACAAGAACTGCTACATTCAGATGACACTTTCAAGTCCAGCCTTTCTTTCTTAGCTGCACGATTGCCTTCCTGCCAGCTGATAAACGACTTCTTGCTCTCACCAAGAAATAGCTGGCCCGACACTACTCCTCTCTCACAGGCAGCCGGTCACAGCTCAAATCTTATCACCCGCATTCTTGAGGTCTGCCGCTCATGGAAACTTCCGGTGTTCTCAAACTGGCGACCTTCAGATCTTATCTTCGGGCATGACTGCGGCTTTTACCCTCTCGGCTAGACGTCCTGTAAAGTTTGGGAACTGCTGTAATAGTGCCACATCACCAGAACCAGAACCTCTTCTCTTTTTGCATACAGAATTATTGACTGAACACATGTGGAAATAAAGGCCCAATCCAAGGCCTTTATTGCCAGCAGTATGTGTGTACTGCTGGCTAAAAGTGTCACGAACGTGCCGTAAAGCATGCTCGCGACACTGCATCATCAACCACCACTGGTGCTGGGCTAGAGCTAATTAGTGCCCAGTCCCTCTCAATCAAATCAATCAATCAATCAATAGTATTTATATACCGCTTTTCAACACAAAGTTCACAAAGCGGTTTACAGGCAAATGGTATATAAATACTATTGACAGAATATTAACAGAACATGGTCTTATATAATTATATATAAGATAATACATATAACATATATTATAATATATTATATATAATATAATTCTTATAGTTTCATTTTCCCTCAGATGAAACACTTTAATAAAAGAATTCTACTGAACCTCTGAATTTCATAAGATGCCCACCATCACTCAGATAACCAGAACTCTCTGATAAACGAGAGAGTTCCCTGGTTTCTGAGGTGGAGTAAATTGCCAAGGGGAAAGAATTCTCAAGGGGAAATGTCTCCAGACATTATCTCTCTGAAATGCTTGTGAGTCTTCTTCCCTGCTGATTTTCTGACACAAAATACAGATTTAGGGCGCAATCCTAACCTGGAGTAAGGCTGGCACCGTTAGGCCAGCCAGGATTGACCGGCACAAGGGACACCGTAAAGTGTGTTTGGACCACTCTCAGAATCAGAGAGGCCAGCACACAGATATGCGTCATACATACTCCCTGACTCTGAGAGTGGTCCAAACACGCTTTGTGGTGGCCCTTGTAGTGGCCAAACTTGGCTGGCCTAACTGTGCAGGCCTCACTCCAGTTTTGGATTGCACCCTAAAAATCTAAAAAGTTTTTAGAAACAAGGTTTTTTTTAGCTCCATTCTCAAATTATGAAGGTAGAGAGCCCTTAATGACCTCCACAAGCCCCACCATTGCCCACTCTCAATTTTAGCCAAACAGGAGCTAAGTGGTGGTGGTGGGGTGTTCTGCCTAATTCCCTGCTGGGCCTCCCCAAGGGCCCCAATGCTCACACTAGGCTAACTAGTTTCCCCTGCAGAGCAGTCTCAGAGATAGGCAAGAGGGAGAGGGTTCAGTCACCCACTGGGCCTCCTCTCTTCCAGCAGCCTTGCTTGGAATCACCGGCTGGCCAGCCTCCTCCAGACTGCCCTCATCACCAGCTTAGCTCAAGATACCCTAAGTCTAACTTGGCACCACAAAAGCCCACCACCAAACAATAGGTAGTCAGCTTGCCTAAGCCACAACTGCCTCCTCCACTTGGTGGCTCCAGGGGCATACAACAGTTCCCACAGCCTTCTTACCTTCCTTTACCCAGTCCATCCATTGACCAGTCCCAATCCATCCATCCACCCAGCACCTGCCCAATGCTACACCTACCCAGTGCTCTCATCCAGCACTTACCCATCTCCTGCCTCCAACTTTATACTGAGGCCAGCCAATCGGTGTCTGTTGCTGAGCAGGCTCTAGCTCATCAGCAACACGCTTTTCCACCTGTGCCAACCTCCCTTCATAGCCAGAGCCCTCATCAGGCTGCAGCTGTGCTCTTGCTGCAGGCAAAGACCTGGGGGTTAACCATGTAATCCCTGGCTAATCTGGGACAAGCAGCCACTGCTGATACAATTCCCTATCTCCTTGGGGTATCTCCTGCCTTTTCCAATCCGGGGTGGGGGTGGCGGCGGCACAAAGGGCAATTGCCTCCCTCCCCACCCACTTACCCCAGCCTTCCTTTAACTTGAACATTCTTTTATGATCTCCTGCTGTTGCTGAATATATGCTGTTACTCTGCCTTGAAAATAATTTTGCTTTTTAAAATGCTTTTTTTTATTATTGCACTTTATGGCTAATGTAAGGATATATTGAATGATTTGATATGTTTGATATGGTCTATTAAGGTTTTTTTTTTTAAAGCCACCTTGGGTAATTTGTGGATAGAAAAGGAGAACCGAAATTGTTTGAAAAATAACAATCAGAATAATGTTGCTTTTTTATTATTCTGAGCTGAATATTATTCCCCACTGCCACCTTGCCAATTTGATTGACCCAGATTCAGGTTGAGAACTTTGGAGAGCATTTCTTGTGTTTTAGGGAATGGTGGTAACAATTATTGGTGTCAGTACCATAGCACCACTATAGGGGCCTTTCGGGGGGGGGGGGGGGTGGCCACTAAACACAAAAAGATGGCATTAGCAAAAACCAGGGATTTCGGACCAGTTTCAATTCCAGGTTTTCTTCCATCTCTTCTCCTGCAAAATTCAAGCCAAAATGTTCCTAGGTGCAAACTTTATGTTTCATTCTATATAATATTAATTTGTTGTGAACTTTACATTAGGCAAAATCTGGTTCTAAGTGGGATGCATGGAACTCCATTTTCTACCAATGATGCATTACAGCAACATTGGTAGAAATGCAGTCTCCAATGCATCATTGGCAGAAAATGGCTGCAATCCTATTAAACACTTACCTGAAGTAAGTCCTATTGAAATCAGTGGGACTTACTACTGAGCAGACGTGCGAAGGATTGCATGGTAGGAAATAGTTTTATAAAGTTATTTCAGTTTCTCTCAATGCATACAAAATAATATGGCATACAAAATAATACATGGAAGGGATAGAGTCAATAGAGGGATGTTCTTTTCCCTCTCTCAAAACACCAGAACCAGGGGGCATCCGCTAAAACTGAGGGTTGGGAGAGTTAAAACAGATAAAAGGAAGTACTTTTTTACTCAGCGGGTAGTTAATCTGTGGAACTCTTTGCCACAGGAGGTGGTGATGGCATCTGGTCTAGATGCCTTTAAAAGGGGATTGGACGGATTTCTGGAAGAAAAGTCCATCGTGGGCTATAGGCAATGATGGATTGTGCAACTTCCTTACATTAGTAGTAGGCTATTTCAGAGTACCGGGTGCAGGGGAGTGGCAACAGGATCCAAGCATCTTGTTGTCTCATGCCTCCCTGGGGCACCTGGTGGGGCCACTGTGAGATAAAGGAAGCTGGACTAGATGGGCCTTTGGCCTGATCCAGCAGGGCTCTTCTTATGTTCTTATGCATAGCAGATGTTTTGCTTGGGACAACTTCCCCCCAATTTTCTTTACGTATATATTCATTGAAGGCAGGAGGCATGGTCTGGAGGTTGTGCTGTTGCCCTGCCTGAAGATGCAAAGCAGGATCAGCCTTGGATCGGCCTTGGATGGGAGACCAGAAGTCATTGAGAAGTCACTGAGCCTGCAGTGGAATGTGAGGAGTGTGAATGTGGAGGTCAGCTGACAAGAGACAGATAAAATCTTGAGAGCTGGCCAACGTGTGATCTGTGGCTGCCTGTGAAGGCTCAGAAGGTGCAAAAGTGCAACCAGGATGATGACCACACACTGAAAAGGAAACATTGGAGAAGTGGAGGATTCTGTGAATTGTACATCTATATATATAAAGAAGAGCGTATGTATGTATGTATGTATGTATGTATGTATGTATGTATGTATGTATGTATGT